>APFE030553500.1:152161-178052 GCA_000404065.3 Pinus taeda
TCTTTGCCTTCTGATCCAACTTCTTCCATTCTTCATCGGACACTCCCGTTGGTTTAGTACCCAGATCTACCATGATCCACTGATCTTTATCCACCAACAGATCCTCCATCTTGAGTTTCCACAACTCAAAACTCTGACCATTAAATTTTTTAATCTCTATCTTTTCACTGCTCGCCAACCACCAGAATCGATCTCGCAGATCTCCCTCTGAACAGGGTCTACCACAGCCTCGAGCGAAACTCCTCATCAACAAAGGCGTCCCCTTGAAGCCAAATCTGCTCTGATACCAAGTGTAGGTTTTAACCCCATACAGAAATTACCTGCATACGAATTCTAAAACACAGAAAATAAATAGTGCGAGAGCAGAACACATAAAACACATATACACAGAGATTTCCCCTGGATCCAAAAAACAGGACTACCAACTTGATTTTTCATTATGTTCCTTTCAATGTTATAATACATATTTATACATGCCGAATAATCCAATACCATGGACCGAAAACCATCGCATCCAAAAAAACATGTGCAAAAATCATGCACAAAACCATGGGTGGGTTCGCCCAACCTAAAATAGGGTCCAAAACCAAAATTTTCTAGGGCGCTGCCTCGGACCCCATAAATTGGGGGTACGGGTGCCCCTCAAACCCCCTATTAACTACATGTAAAGAATATAACACAACCCAACACCATTGGGCTATGGAGTCAACAAAAGGGAAGCAGAACTTGATCAACTCACTAAAGGGAATGTTCAAAGGGCAAGCTATCAGAGTAAAGTGCAGGTCTTTGGGCCAGATGGATGAAATGGTTTAAATCAGGGTGAGAGAGCAATTAAGAATTCTCATACTGGGACTTAAATGAGGAACAGAGGGTAATCGGAAACAAAGGGAAATTAAGAATCCTTTGTTATAGATTATAAAGAGACAACCTAAACTAAGGAGAAATTAAGAATTCCTTAACTTAGATATTAGTTGAAAACATTTATAAACCTAACTATTAAAACATAGTGTAATTAAACAAATTCTGAGATATTGTTCCAGTTATAGCATTCAGATTCAGGAATACATTAAAGATTGTGGAAAAAATTTAAGAAAGATAACGATAACATAAGAGAATACTTGTCTACACTTTGCTAAACACATGAATCCTTTGAAATATATGTTCTTTATTCATCAATCTAGCTTGCTAGCTCAGTTAATGCTCCAATGGCTTTACAGTCTTTTGATCAAGAATTCTATAGAAATGTCTAAAAATCCACCCTAAAATAATTCAAATGAAGAAGTATTTATACAAATTCTAAACTGAAATATCTTGAAAAAATATCAAGGTTGGTTTTACAAATATCTCAAACTGTTTTACATTAATAGAACTTAAATAAAGGACACTCAAAACTAATGAATATATTGGGAACTATATTTATGTATTGAGGATGACAATGAAGAGAAATTTGAGTTCGATAGCAACTCTTAATTAATGATGAGGCTTCCAAGTCACTAACTTTCTCCTTCCTTTGTGCATTTTGCCTCAGAAATTCTGCAAAATTAGGGTCCAGTGGTACCTTTTTATATCTCAATCCGAGATAGATATGTAAAGCGTGAAAGAGTTTATTGTAGATAAGTATCTTATTGAGGTAAACCTCGCTCAGTTTCCCAAAAATCATCTCCGTCTATTCACAATATTCTATGCAAAAATATGTCTTAAACAAGGCTTGCATTGTCAGAAAAATAAGCTCTGAAGATATACATTTAAATCCCTTGTTGTAATACCTATGTAAAAAGTGAGATACGTTTTTGTAGATTGGCCTTCTAGGAACACCAATCCCCTTCAGTTTCTCAAAATTCATCTTGGATTGGCCACAATAGTTTCTGTAAAATTATTACTTAAACAAAAAAAATTTGGAATTATAATTCCATCTTTCTTCACTTTGATTTTTCAATCTGATACACTTTTACTGATACTCTTTCATCTAATACACTTTTACTTTGATGACTTGTCAATATCCTTTACTGTGTTTTTACCTTTACTATACATTTTAACTTTTTACTGTGTATTTCAACAGTAAATAATTTTTTTTATATGTATTAGCATATGGTAATGGATATTGATCAACTTTATGTATGTTTGATCCATTTGTCTTTTGACTATATGCTCTATCTGGTTCCTCTATTTTAACAGCCAATGCTTTGTGTGAATGTTTTCTTCTCGAACCTCTGTATAATTATCTTCTTCTTTTTTCTACATGTAATTGGTCTTCTTCCTCTGAATATAGGCTTTTTTAATAGGTTTCTTGTCGATTCTTAGAGTAAACAGGTTCTGTGACTAGTATCTGAATTGTTTATCCAAGCTCTGGCCTTTGGCTAATTTCTTGCAAAATGCAACAATTATTAAGAAAACCTCGGTCAACAGAAAGGAAACTGTTGGCTTTGTTTGCACCAGGATGCCTGGGGAAGGGGTCATGGTAGTGTTTTGAACGTAATCGGAGGTGGAATCACATTGCAGAAGTTCATGGTGGCGCTGAAGGGTTTAATGGGTTTTATCTGTGAAACAGGCGAAAGGCACAAAAACGAAGGTTTTCGAGGTTTTAAGCTTAATGGGCAACCATTTCAATATGGCGCGAATGTTTATATTTATGGATAATAGGCGATTTACCGGGTTGGCGTGGAGGCGGTATTAGAGGCCACTGCACCGCTTATGAGGCGAAGGCAGTTTTTAGGAGAGCTCACCCGATATACTCTAGCGCTTGACACATAGCATTTGGGGTTCACGGAAAACCCACTTTATCAGGCAGTAACGATTGGCCATCGAGCCGGCCAATATGGATGTGCGCCGTTAGATGAGGGGGATGTTGATCGGACGACAATCGGGTGGCAAACTTGTGCATAGGAAATGAACGAGAGTTTAGGGGGGCCCAAGGGCTTTAATTACGACATATTGTGATTATTGCAGGGTTAATCATGGGGTTAGGGGATCAGACGGGTTTTAATGGAGTTTTAACTTAACTCCATGAAGAATTGATGGGTTAAGTGGGTTTTATCGAGGGGAATAGAATAAAACTATATTTTATAGTTAAACTATGGGTGGGGATAATACAAAGGGATTTATTTATATAAGAGAAACAGGGGATTTATGGGAGCTATATAATTAAATTAGAAATTAATATGAAATTTGCGGAGTGAATATACCCTTAAGCATAAATGTAAATGCAATTTTTACGCATTTTATTTACATACACTTAATACTTAGGATAAATTGTTTTTTGTGGGCTTTTTGAGTGAAAGGGAATTTAACATGTGGTTATTTACCTTTTCCTAGGTAAATGAAGTTTAACCTTAGGAAAAGGGGTTTTGTTAGGCTAATGAGGGGAAATGAAGGGAGATGAATTTTATGAAGGAGGTTCTAAGACTTGAGGTCCATAAGTCATTAAGTCGAGGGTTCAGTCCCACCAAAAGTCAGAAAAATGCTTGAGCCTATTTGACTTGAAGGATTTAAAGTACTTAGAACATATTTGTGGGTAGGAAATTAGTAAGTAAAGGTAAAAATGAATGAGGGGGAGTTAATCACATTAACTTGTAAACCTTTTTTTTTGCCTTCATAATTGATCATACATATTAGCACATATGATGAATGTGTTTTGATCTAATCAACTTTATACTTCAGCAATCTTTCTTCTACTTACCCATCACTTACCCTACCATTTTTTCTTCATTTTATTTGGGTTCATTTAGACTAGCAAACCCTTATCATCCATTTTTATTTTGAAAAGTAATCTATCTAATTCTCACCTTATATCATCCAAAGGCTTAGATTAAACTAATGAGCTCCTTTTATTTTCTCTACCTATCTAATGATCTGCCAAGATTAAACTCTTGGTCATATTTTATTCTCTAACTATAAAGATAAAATTCAAATCATGAAATAACCAAGATTAAACAGTTTGATTACCATGGACTGTGGCATGAATAACAAGCTACACACAATCATTATTATGCATAAAAGTAAATAGTAGTGGCATTTAGACTTGCATACTTTCATGGTGTCTTTTTGTTTTTGGGGTTCATATATTTTCATTTTTTTCACCTTCTCTTATTCTTTTTGTCCTTCGATATTTCTTTTAGGACATACCCTCTTTACATTTTATAATTTTTTTAATAATATGGAAAACATTTGTAGAAATCAAAGGTATGTACAATATTACAAGGGTTGACCTTAGTCATTCAAAATTATGACTCCTATTGGTATAGGAACCTAACATTGGCTCCACATGGGGATTGCATATCCTTGTGAGATGTCAAGAACATCATTGACTAGTAGCCTGATCCATTGGGCCAATCCCAAACATGTATATGCTTTGTTGTATAATATTTGTGACTGAAACTCTTGAACTGAAACTACACCTTTTTCTGCAAACTAAAATCTGATCTAACATAAACTTGCTACTAAAAAACTGAATTTATTCAAACTGAAATCCTACCTACTTACTCTAATCATTTTTCCAACTGCTAGTTAGGTAAAATGAAACAACCAATGCAACCACCCAAGCATCATATACATTGGTGAATTTTGTTGCATGTGCTTGTTTGTGATTAAAAATAAGATTCTAAAGTCAATTATAACCTTGTCAACAAATGAGAAGATAAGGAAATACTTGATTTCCTTTGTTGACTCAAGAAATTGTACAAAAGGATCTTCCAAAATATACACACTATTTTTGAACTAATTTAAGAAACTGTACATCTGTTGTGGATGGACTCCAGGCCATGAAACTGAAATATCACTTTCACCTTTATCACCCTGCATATTTTCAAACAAGCTTTGTGATGATATTTCTTCTGATTGAAATGTCTGACTGATGAAACCTTTATCATCTTGATCCTGAATCTGATTGTTATTTAATGAAGAAAAATTTTGATTGCATTCACTATCCAACCCATCAGTTATGAGATCTTGAAAAACTTGGAAGGATTGCTGCAACTTAGTACTCATAGGTTCGAATGGGACTTCACAAATTTCTACAAGCTGCTCATCCTATTCTTTAAATTTTTCATATCACATTTCCTTTAAAAATTGAAATGATTCAAAACATAGTTGTATAGAAATTTCCTGTATTATTTGATCAGGTGTTTCAATGGGATTTCACAACTGTAATTGTGAAACTGAAGGATCTTGATCAGGAATTTTATTGTCTTATTTGTTGTTAATGTCAATACCTAAAGACTATTGATTTTTTATTGCTTTAAAGTCTTCTCTCATGAACTGAAATGAAGCAAAACAAAGGGGCAAGGAAGCTTCACCTATTTCCATTTTTTTTTCACTTTCTTCCTCACTTTCATAGCTGATATGAATGAGATGATCACTATTTTCAAGCTGCTTAAATTGAATTTCTTTATTTCACAAACTAGTTTCTGATTGCTTTGTAAAGTTAGTTTGGATTTGAAGAACATAATTATCATCATACTAATCATATTTAGGTAAATCATTAAAAGAAGTAATGTCATCAAACATACACATTAGATCAGCAAATTGCCTCTCCACATATTGCTCTATAAATATATCTTCTGATCTATGGTAGTTGGAATTAGCAGGAATTTGTTCATGGCTATCAACCTCTTCTTTTTGTGAAATACATGTGTCATGGTGATTTTCAACAAAAAAATTATCTTTCATGGTGATCTTCTGTATCCTTTCCTATATTTTTCTTACCAAAATGTCGAATTTTGCCTCTGCGATGTTGTTCTTCTCTGCTTTTGCTTTCAACTTTTCTCTTCTAATTTGTATATTAACTTCTACATCTACTGCAATGTTTTGCATATGTTCTAGTGTTGAGGGGTTTCTTTCTCTTGGCTGAAATTATATCTCTGGATCAAATGCTTTTGGATAATGCAAGAGAGTTGAATTAGGAGGAGGTCTTATATTTGATGGCATTGAATAATAAATTTGATTAAATCTGTCAGAAAATTGTTGTATTGTTTTATTTGGTTGTCTTTTTAACTGATTATATTCTTCTATGATCACAAAAAGATTGACTTTGATTATCCATCTATCAAGGAAAAATTTGACAAACTATTGGAAATTTGAGATGCTTGCAATAGGTAAATTCTTGAACCAAATATTTACTTTACTTCGCAAAGAAAGAGAAAAAAGCATGATAATAACATCATCTTCATCAATTTTAAATAAGTCCAGATAATTCTCAAAACATTGAATATGTTTTTGGGCAATGATACCATTCTCTCCATGAAACCTAGGGAGATACTTGTAATAATTGTTATGGAAAGCATGTAGTATAGGAGGTAACATGAGGGGCTTATATCTATCAGGAACTTCACAAGGTACAGGAATATGTACAAGGATTGTATGATTAGTCTTGATTGTTTGATTCTCCTCAATCGGAAAATGATCATCATAAGATTTAGAAGAAAGTTGCTTAAATGGATGAGGAAGATATATATTTATGATTTTCAAAGGAAAATAATCAAAAATTAATCTAAGATCTTCTCTAAAATACAATATACATTGAAAAACATTCATGATGAGAAAGAACATAATTTCTTGAATAACAATCCAAGTTAAAAGCCTGATCTTTTCATATTGTTCTTTAAGGTTCATTCCTCCAGTGGAGTCTTGATTGTGAAATTGATTTGGAGTCGCCAGGTGGATGATTTCAACCTTTCTGTGTCTGATCACTATCCACCATCATAGATCAGATCTGAACCTGTAAAATATTTCTGAAGAAAATATTAGTCTTCCCCAGTATGGTCGCCACTATGTTATCACTCAATCGTTTCTCAAGGTTAAAGAAAGAAATCACCGAGGTAACCACAAACAAACTTTTTGGCATAGGCTCTAGCCAACCTATGCTCAGAGAGGGCTCTCTCTATGTGATTTAGCTTTGTTTGCTTGGATTTCAGGCTAGTTATGAACATTTTGGGGGTTTTTTATTTGTATTCAAGATTGGGTGGTGGGATCCTTGAAATAGATGCATAGAATGATTTCTTTAGACCACTGGTCTATGGATTCAACAGAAGGGCAGCAGAACTGGATCAACTCACTAAAGGGAATGTTCAAAGGGCAAGCTAGTAGAGCAATGTGTAGGTCTTTGGGATAGAGGGGTGAAATGGTTTGAATTAGGGTGAGAGAGAAATTAATAATTATTAGACCGGGACTTAAATGAGGAATATAGGATAATCGGAAACAAAGGGAAATTAAGAATCCTTTGTTATAGATTATAAAGAGACAACCTAAACTAAGGAACAATTAATAATTCCTTAACTTAGATATCAGTTGAAAACATTTATAAGCCTAACTGTTAAAACATAGTGTAATTAAACAAATTCTGAGATATTGTTCCAATTATAGCATTCATATTCAGGAATACATTAAATATTGTGGAAAAACTTTAAGAAAGATAATGATAACATAAGAGAATACTTGTTTGCACTTCGCTCAACACATGAATACTTTGAAATATCTGGTCTTTATTCATCAATCTGGCTTGCTGCCTCAGTCAATGCTCCAATGGCTTTACAGTCTTTTGATCAAGAAGTCTATAGAAATGTCGAAGAACCCACCCTAAAATAATTCAAATGAAGAAGTATTTATACAAATTCTAAATTGAAATATCTTAAAAAAAAATACCAAGGTTGGTTTTGCAAATATCTCAAACTGTTTTACATTAATAGAACTTAAATAAAGGACACTCAAAACTAATGAATCTATTTGGCACTATATTTATGTATTGAGGGTGACAAAGAAGAGAAATTCAAATTCAATAGCAACTCTTAATTGATGATGAGGCTTCCAAGTCACTAATTGCCTCCTTCCTTTATGCATTCTACCTCGGAAATTCTGCACAATTAGGGTCCAGTGATACCTTTTTATATCTCAATATGAGATGTATATGTAAACATTGAAAGAGGTTATTATAGAGAAGTAACTTATTGAGATAAACCTCGCTCAGTTTCCCAAAATTCATCTCCATATGTTCACAATATTCTCTGCAAAAAGATGTCTTAAACAGGACTTTGCACAGTCCGAAAAATAGGCTCTGAAGATATGCATTTATATCCCTTGTTGTAATACCTGTGTAAAAAGTGAGATAGGTTTTTGTAGATTGGCCTTTTAGGAACACAAAAATCCTTCAGTTTCTCAAAATGAATCTTGGATTGGCCACAATAGTTTCTTCAAAATTATTAGTTAAACAAAAAATTTCTAGAAATTGTACCATTTATGTTCTAATTCCAGCTTTTTTCACTTTGATTTTTCAGTTTGATACTCTTTCGTATGATACACTTTTACTTTGATGACTTGTCAATATCCTTTACTATGTTTTTACCTTTACTGTACATTCTAACTCTTTACTATGTATTTCAATAGGAAATCATTTAGTTTTTTATATGTATCAGCATATGGTAATGGATATTGATCAACGTTTTGTATGTTTGATCCATTTGCCTTTTGACTGTATGCTCTTTTTGGTTCCTCTGTTTTAACAATCAATGATTTGTGTGAACGTTTTCTTCTCGACCCTCTGTATAATTATATTCTTCTATGTTCTGCGTGTAATTGGTCTTCTTCCTCTAAATATAGGATTTTTTTAATAGGTTTTTTGTCGAGGCTTGGAGTAAATAGGTTCTATGACTAGTATCAGAACTATTTATCCAAGATATGGTCTTCGGCTAGTTTCCTGCAAAATGCAACAATTATTAAGAAAACCCCGGTCGGCAGAAAGGCAACTGATGGCTTTGTTTTCACCGGGATGCTTGGGGAAGGGGTTGTGGCAGTGTTTTGAACATAATTGGAGGTGGAATCGCATTGCAGAGGTTCATGGTGGTGCTGAAGGGTTTAATGGGTTTTATCTGTGAAATGGGCGAAAGGCATGAAAATGGAGGTTTTCGGGGTTTTAAGCTTAATGGGCAACCCTTTGAATATGGCACGAATGTTTATATTTATGGATAATAGGCGGTTTATCGGGTTGGCATGGAGGCGGTATTAGAGGTCATCACACCGCTTATGAGGCAAAGGCAATTTTTAGGAGGGGTCACCCGATACACTCCAGCACTTGACACGTAGCATTTGAGGTTCAAGGGAAAATTGCTTTATCGGGTGGGTAACGATCGGCCATCGGCCGCAACCAATATGGCTGTGCACCATTAGATGAGGGGGATGTTGATCAGATGGCAATCGGGCAGCAAACTAGCACGGAGGAAATGAACGGGAGTTTAGGGGGGAGTAGGGGATTTAATTACGACAAATTGTGATTATTGCAGGGTTAATCATGGGGTTAGGGGATCAGATGGGTTTTAATGGAGATTTAACTTAACTCTGCAAAGATTTGATGGGTTAAGTGGGTTTTATGGAGGGGAATAGAATAAAACTATAGTTTATAGTTAAACTATGGTTGGGGATAATACATAGGGATTTATTTATATAGGAGAAACAAGGGATTTATGGGAGCTATATAATTAAATTAGAAATTAATATGAAATTGGCGGAGTGAATATACCCTTAAGCATAAATGTAAATGCAATTTTTGTGCATTTTATTTACATACACTTAATACTTAGGATAAATTGTTTTTTGTGGGTTTTTTGAGTGAAAGGGAATTTAACATGGGGTTATTTACTTTTTCCTAGGTAAATGAAGTTTAACCTTAGGAAAAGGGCTTTTGTTAGGCTAATGAGGGGAAATGAAGGAAGATGAATTTTATGAAGGGGATTCTAACACTTGAGGTCCATAAGTCATTAAGCCGAGGGTCCGGCCCCACCAAAAGCCAGAGAAATGCTTTGAGCCTCTTTGACTTGAAGGATTTAAAGTACTTAGAACATATTTGTGGATAGCAAATTAGTAAGTAAAGGGAAAAATGAATGAGGGGGAGTTAATCACATTAACTTGTAAACCTTTTCTTTTGCCTTCATAATTGATCATACATATTAGCACATATGTCTAAGCATGATGAATGTGTTTTTATCCAATCAAATTTATACTTTAGCAATCTTTCTTCTACTTACCCATCACTTACCCTACCATTTTTTCTTCATTTTATTTGGGTGCATTTAGACTAGAAAACCATTATCATCCATTTTTCTTTTGAAAATTAATCTATCTAATTCTAACCTTATATCATCCCAGGGCTCAGATTAAACTGATGAGCTCCTTTTATTTTCTCTGCCTATCTAATGATCTGCCAAGATTAAACTCTTTGGCCAGATTTTATTCTCTAATTATAAACATAAAATTCAAATCATGAAATAACCAAGATTAAACAATTTGATTACCATGGACTATGGCATGAATAACAAGCTGCACACAATCATTATGATGCATAACAGTAAATAGTAGTTGCATTTAGACTTGCACACTTTCATGGTGTCTAATAAAGTGGTTAACTCGTATCATGTAAGGGACCACAAGTAGTTAGCAATAATGTAATAAGACCATTATATTAGATATTTGGTATTGAGGGAACCATGGTAATGACCCATGGTATTGTATGTATGAGGCCTATATAGAGGCTAGAGACTCCCCATTGAGAGATGTCAATGATTATTGTACGGACAAGCATATGGCTTGTGGAGTGTTCTTATTCCTTGTGGAGTGATTATATGGTGTTGCCCTACCTTAAGGGTTTGATCAATAAAGAATCATTTCTATCTATTTCTATCTATATTCAGATCTTTTTATTTCTGGGTATATTTGTATTTACATATATTTTCAGTTCAACTCTTTTTTCAGATTTTTTAATAATATATAAATATATTATATATATATATATAATACTATAAATATTAAGATATATATATAGATTATTATTTTTATTTTTTATTTTTCGGTGAGATAGTTGTAGTGTGAATTTGAAATTCCAGTGCAGATCAGGATTTTTATCACATGGAAAGATGCAGAATGGTTATTCCATTTCTGAAAATAGGTCATAATAGGGATTCTAGGCAATATTGACTGAATTGTGGCCATTTCAATTTTTTTGGAAGGACACCATAGGGTAATATTTGAAAGATGAGGTTGATATATGGTGGAAATCACTTAAGAGTGAGTTTTTGAAGTTATGTATTGTTGATGAAATAGAAACACTATTTTTGGACAAATGGTTTAACAAAGATCTTATTTTAGGAGAAAAGATAATGGTCCTACTATTGAATAATTTATAAAATATCACAAGTCTCGATGCAAGCAATTTTGGATAAGTTGCCTACTATTTAATATAAAGTATGAGGTTGCTAAATGGTGGAACTCACTTGGCAAGTCAATGTCGCAACTTCCTCATGAAAAAATAGAAGAAATCCTTTTAGAAAAATGGTCTCATACTAGAAAATAGGGGAATGAGACATGCAAGGGGTTATTTTGTATAGGTATCTCCTTATTGCAGGTTCATGGATGTATTTAGAAAGAGAATATTATTGTGTCTATAAATCCTAGCTACAAGCATAATTTTATCAATGTTAATATGCCAAAAAAATTGCAAGTCCCGGCAAAACACATTGAAAACACACAGGTTGATAATGAGGATGTTCAAGTTTATAAAAATTTGAAGCTTTCTATGGATAAGTATGTGTTGCATTGTGATTTTTATGCTTCAGATAGGTCTAATGTGGATGTTGTTTTAGGATACCCTTGGATGGAATCTGTGGGTACTATCAATATTAATGTGCAGAAGAAATTCCTTAAGCTTTGGTATAAAAAGAAGAAAATTACATTAAATGATATTTCCATCAATAAACAGGTAGAGTCCATGGAGGATGAAGCAAAAGATGTTCCAGGGACTGACACATCATATGATGAGCCCTTGATGGTCAACAACCAAACACAAACATCAAACCAGGTACGAGAAAAATAGGTAGAGTCTAAGGAGGCTGAAGCAAAAAATGTTACAGGTATGGATACATAATATAAGGAATTTGTGGTTGAAGTAATATTGAAAGATAAGCAACAACAACAAATACAACAACATCTACCAAATACCAATCAAGCTCCTTTAGGGGTGAATTAAAGAAAGATACACCGTTGGCTAAAACTTCAGCATATCACCACCCACATCAGCCTGCAAGAAAACAACCAACATGACGGCAACAAATTAGCCACAAGGACAACAACCCTAGCATGATAAATAGATAGGGGTGACAATCCACTGGCCACACATCAACACATAAGAGCCGCCAAGGTCAACTTTCATCTGAAGCGAGTGACGCACCTGCTAGATCGAGGGTTCACCTCTCTCTCGGATGGCTAGATGCTCGTGCATGGTACCAGTGGTCTACTCTTTTGAGTAGATCTTATTATTTGTGTACTTATTATGTTTCATGGACGAAACATGTTTAAGGGGGGTGAAATGTAGTATACCTATGGGGGATAGTATGGGGTATAGAGGGAGGTACCCAAGAGAATAATGTAATGATGGGATGGGCCATAGTAATAAGTAAAGTGGTTAACCCATATCATGTAAGGGACCACATGTAGTTAGCAATAATATAATAAGCCCATTGTATTAGATAGATGGTATTGAGGGAACCATCGTAATAATCCATGCTATTGTATGTATGAGGCCTATATAGAGGCTAGAGACTACCCATTGAGAGATGTGAAGGATTATTGTATGGATAAGCATATGGCTTGTGGAGTGTTCTCCTTCCTTAAGGAGTGATTGTATGGTGTTGCCTTACCTTAAGGGTTTTATCAATAAAGAAACATTTCTATCTATTTCTATCTATATTTAGATCTTGTTATTTTTGGGTATATTTGTATTTACATATATTTTCAGATCAGATCTATAACACAAAACATTGGTTATTGTCGGTGTAACCTAGAGTGGAGAAGAAGGTCACATGCTATTGTTAATCCATGGGAGATTGTACTAATTCACTTTCAAAATATATTGCGCCCACAACACCCAGCCCTAATGGGGCCTTCTTACCTCCAGAAGATTTTTGAAATATAATCACATTCCATAATATTTTGTTTATGTTATGAGTCTAAAATAGGAACCAAATATAAACATATATAAATCACTACATCTTAATGAAATTTAAATAAGAATACAAATATGACAAAACAAAAATACTTATATTAAAAGTATATGGAAGGTCTCATTTATAAAATTAAAAATAAATTCTAGCTTATATAGGAGGTATCAGTGGAATTATAGCTTATAAACTTCAGATTTGACCAAATCACTATTCTATTGTCTATTAAAACTCTTTTGAAAGGCTGAAAATTTCAATAATTACACATCTCTAACAATTGGAACTATAGTCCCTAGACTTAGCAGTAAAATTGATCCAAGGTAGCTTCTTCTTTCAGGTATAAAACTTTGACAGTTGTGATCCTCGAGCTTAACATATCTTGTGAAATATCCCACAATGATTAAATCTCAACATGTCTTGTGCAATATCTCGCAATGATTAAATTCAATATGTTTTGGAAAAAAAATCATGCAAACTCAAAAAAATATGGTTATGCTTTCATTTACAAAAGTCAAATTATATAAAACAAAAAAAAAAAAATAACTTACCCAAATGGTTCCTTCAATTGCTCCATAGAGTAAGACAATGATGGTAATAAATATTGAAACTTACTAGTTCTTTCAATCTATTTTCATAGTGGAAGAGGTTTGCATGTTTTCATCTCTTTCCATTCATCATAAATATCATTCCAAACTACCTCATTTATATCATGAGGTGCACTAAGAGAGAGAAACATTAACATATCCAATGTTTTTAAAGAAAGTCTTGACCTATCCTCATTTTTGTATCTGATTTGATTTTGAAAAGCGTCTTTCACAAATTGTTGTACTAGCCAAAATAACAAGAATTTCTTTCCATAGTTGCATTAAGCACGGAAATCCTTCAAACAATTCAATTTCCCCTGCACATTGATCCCATGCTCCAAACAAATCATTTTTTGGATAGTATTTATACATACTAAATATAAATTCATTCATTTCATCCATATATTTAAGGAGTCCACAACAAGAAAGCCTCCAACAACAGAATTTTCACATAAACATGTCAATGATCTTCTTGTTTGAGATTCTATCATCCATATACTCATAATGATTACAAGGACTAAAGAAATTGCCTGCATTAAACATAGTTAAATTTTTGAACCTTGCATTTAGAAAGTCAGTCAGCTTCATTACAAAACCCTTTCCCAGCATAATGCATTCATGTAGTCTCCTTGATATTTGTGACTTTAATAAACTCTCAAACCTCAATTCATGTACATGTACTATACTTGTGCCATCTGCAAACTCAAGATTTCCTTGTTGTGTTTTACTAAAAAAGATGATGTGCGCATTGCACCTGCCCCAAGTGTGCCGCTTAGAAATCCATTATGAAGCTAGATAATAATGATATCCAAAGTTTTTTCTAATAGATGCATTTTCAACATGATCTTTGTTGGCTTAGGGGATCCAGACCCAACTTCAAAGTTAGTTGCACTAACCATAAAACCCTAAACTGCTGGACCTTTCAGCAACAACCCCCATAGCACAGGCTATAGTCTCACCCAAAGTAGTATGGGGGGATGTAAGAACCAAGTTTTTGCTTCCAGAGACTAGTGTGATGCCTTTCAGTGCCTTGGATCTACCTCTGTGCAGATTGATAAAATTCTAGGGATCATTACTGCAACTTAGTTAAAGTGGCCTTTAGACCGTCTCGAAGGCATATGATCAGTCTTTGCAGACCTTTAACAGTCAATTTATCTACTTACATGCATCAGAAAGAAATTCTAAATTGGAAATCACGTAGATCTAGTTAATTAATTAGAAAACATAAGAGAAATCACCAGAAACTTCGCGGAAGAGACTAAATATTCATTGGGTACATTATTAAGATAGATTCAAGATAATCACATAGAATTCAATCAGTAATTCAAAAAACATGTCATTCATCATCAGCATATAACATTTCTAGATATAAACATAAATACTCAGTAATTCTTTGGAAAAATGTCTTAATTGATCTTCAATTCACTGATTACAGACTCAAACTACCCTGCGCACACAACTGCAGGGGTCTGCGCACTCAGTTGTAAACTCTACCTAGTCCTCCACACACTCTGTTGCACATGTTTCCCTTCTCTACCTAAGCACAAGAAGCAAAGTCTTCCTTCCTTAGCTCCTGCCTAGGACTCTTCAACCCAATTCTCTATCCAAAAATATATGTTTTTCTTATCCTTAGACTTTCTAACACTCGACTATTTATTGAATTTTCCATACAATGCAATGGTCCACGAACCATGGGTGAAACTCAAAATTGACTAAAAAATTTACTGGAAAGAAGGGTCTAAGTGCCTTTGAATCTTATTCATATACGCACTTTACTTCCACAAATCGCGGAGACTTTACATCTTTTACAAAATTGTATACAATAAATGACTAATTAATTCCATTCTACCCTTGGGGACACCATCCCAATAATCCTCCTGAAACTTTTGATTCAGTTATTTAACTCAATAAGCACATATGAAAGTAAGTGGATGCAAAATTGAGCTTGAAATATTGTAGCCATCTCATAAATATTTTCTCCACTAACTCCTAGTCTCTTAACAAAATAGGCGTGAGCTTAACAAGTTTTTCCATGACTTGCCTCTAGAAAGCCATCTAATATGATGAATGCATAACACTTCTAGCCTTGTCCTTTGAAATGACTCCATTATCTCTTTCAATTCTCCATGTCTTTTAGTAGATTTCCCTAAGAATGCATAGGTCTTGTTTGTGAACTTATCAATAGATTGTAATTCTTCAAGATAAGATAAAACATCATTTTCTGCTAATGCTTCTCGATGAGCTATATAGTGGATATCTAACAAATGAGAGGCATGTTGATGAAGCTTACTAGATAAAACTTCATGAATACCCCTCATGGATGATGCTCCATCAGATCCAAATCAAACTAACTTTGTCATGGAGAGATTCATGTCTACTAAAAGAGATGTCACAACATCATACATAGACTATGTTGTTCATTCCTAATTTGTAGCAAGTGTATGAATTTTGTAGCACATGGACCTCTTCATTCATCTATAAAATATGTGATATAAACAATCAAATGTTGCACCATAGTCCGAGCAGTGCTTTAATAAACTAAAAGTGACTAATATTGGCTTTGGAAAATCTCATCTTTTAATTTTTTCCAATATACCTCCTTAGCAGCTTCTAGAAAGTATTTTCTAAATGTTGTATTTATATATGCTGATTATTCATCTGTTAGAGGCATGTGAGGAGTTTTTTTATACCTATTCAAGTCACAAATTGACTTATATGCTTCCAAAGGTAAATCATGTATTGCAACAAAATACATGTTCTCAATAATTGATATAATTCTCTCCTTCTGAGCATCAACCATTAGCTCTTCATGTTTTGTAATTGGAAGAGTACTTTGTTTACTTTCTCCCTCTAAAAGTTGCAAATAAAATTTGTGAGCCTTTGACGTTGCATGGATGTTTAAAGCATTAACTTGAAGAGTTTTTCTTCCATTTTTAGCATATGGATTTTCCCTTTTGAATTTTACACACTGTGAACATTTTATGATTTCATCACTATTACAATATTTATAGCATAAGCCCATGGAAATCTCATTCTTCGTTTAGAATTGAATGTTCTTTTGTACCCCTTGGAAGTTGGTTCGTCTTCAAGAAGTTCTGCACTATATGATTCGTGATCCTCTTCAACATGATCATATACTTCATTTTCAGAAATATGCAGTTGATTAGATAATTGAGAGATACCAAATTCATCGGCAAGTGAACGTTGTTTCAGCTCCTTTTTGGGGCGACCAAGAGGTGACATTTTATACCTATGAATTATAATGAATCAACAAAACAAGAAATATAAAAATATAGATTAATATAAAAATACACAAGATTCTTTGAAAATAAGAGAGTAGACAACAAAATTCATATGAAAACTAATGAAATGAAAAGTAACAAATAGATCTCACACACATAGGTCTGTTGATCATTGAAAATTAAAACTAACATTGATCTTCATGGAAGGTTATGCACATTTCCATCACCATGATGGAATTTCTTCTATAACAAGGAATATCTCAAATTGTTTTTTAGTAACTATAATGTAGAAGGCATCATGATTCACAAGGAAAACAATCACCAAAAAGGGGATGCACAAAACACACCAGCAGTTGGGAATTCGAATGAATTTTGGGAATAGGTTGAAATTACACAAGGGTCTTGTGTGCACCTGCCTTAGACAAATCATGTGAGATATTTGTTGTTGGGATTGACTTGAATCATGGATTACGTAAAGACTTCTTAGTTGAGGAACTATGCATGCTCACTGATATTTCTCTCTTCCTTCTCAATACCAACCATTTCAGTGGGGTCATTCGTCATTCCTCTTAGCTTCAAGATTCTCACACTTTTAACAAAGCTGGATATGAGTAACAAAGACTTCTCAGGGAATTTCCCTACTATGGTTATGGAACTACAGAGTTTGGTGTATTTGGATCTAAGATTCAATTTCTTTACAAGTCTTATTGCTGCATAGCTCTTCAACAAGAAGGAGATGGATGTTATCTTTGTGAAAAATAGCTATTTTGAAGATAATATTCTAGACAACATGGGGAACTGTCCAATCTTTGTGGTGAGATTTGCCAATAACAAGTTGACTGGAAGCATTTCTAGCAGTGTTGGCAACATGGCCCACAGGTTGAGCGAGGTGTTGTTTCTCAACAATGAACTGTCTGGATTCTTTCCAGAGGAGACAAGGATGTTGGATCATCGCAATGTCTTAGATGTGAGATTTAATCACATATGAGGTCAGGTTTCATTATCTTTTAGCTATCTTAGTAACATTGAGCTGCTCATTCTGGCTCATAATGAATTCTATGGATCCATTTCTGATGTGATTTTCTCTATAAGGAGCCTCCATAACCTTATTGTTTCCTACAATTATTACATAGAAAAGCATGCAAACTATCCGTCACTTCCAAGCAGGGGAGTGCCATTTGATGATTCACATAACTACATTCCACATCGTCCTCTTTAGCGATAATAACAAGTATGTGTTGCATTTCGTGCCCAACACAAGACTTGTATTGATATGTCTTTTTGTCATCTACAATGTACTCTACCATCTCCCATTATATCACCACCAAAATCACCTTCACCTAGACCTCTTCAAGTACCTACTGTTAGACATTCTTCACCACCATCTCTTGTTTCTCTCATACTACCTACATTCAAATATGCATCCTGATTCCCCACCACCTCATGTTCCTATTTCAATTCCTACAATCAGATATACATTTCCACCACCACCTCCAACCAATATAGTCCCTCCACGAATCCAAAACTATAACCCTCCCCTTCCTCCACCTTTCCATTAACTATTAAATGATGTAGACACTTTGTTTTGAACTCGACATACAAGAAATATTTGTGTTTTGGGCAGCAAAATAGCTTGGAGCTTGAACATAAGATTCAATGTACTATTTTTATAGAAGAGATGGCATATTACTTTCATTTAAGGATCTGATGGAAATATATAACTAAGAGATTCATGCCTTATCCACTACCTATTGTGTGTGTCTAATCAACTAATAGGGATAACGTCCTATTCATTTTGCAAAGTTGATAGGTATATTTCTATCTATTCATATATTGGTCTTTTATAAACACCTAGTTCAGGTGATGGTAAATGGTACCAAACTGTAATAAGTTTCTGAACATTTTGTTATGTTACTAAAGAAAATTGAATCCAGTGATGCCATTTTGGTGTAGAAATGTAATAGTATGAAACTTGATTTTTATATTTTGTTTTAGTAGAACTAGAATGATATATGAATGGTTTTGATAAATTGAATTTGAATATATGAATGGATTTGAGAAATTGATATTGAATTTGAATTTGCAAGTGGATATTTTGACCCCATTCAATTTTACTCAATAGACCCACCAAACTCAAAATTAATTATCCTAAATTTGTGTTAACTTAATCTTATCTCTTCAAAAATTATTAATTAAATCGTTATTATAAAATATAATATCATCAATGTTCTCATTCTCTTCACCTATCCTAACTATCATATCCTTCCAAAATTATCTTCCACGACCTAAAGAGATTCAGGCACAACATGCCTTGCATTACACATCTGGAGAACCCCTAAGCCCTTCTCCCAATATCATACATTTTCCATGAATTATGTTGCATATGAAACCCATCAAACTCAACCAACTTATAATCCAAGGCTATATGTCTGCCAAGATTTGAGCCTTGCTCTTTAGCATGGCAACCCCCCTGTCAACCACTGGACCATGGTCCAACACACTAAAAATATCCTTTTTGTATTATGTATTTCATCAAATGTAACAAGAATTAAGTAGAATCTTAGTTTGCTGATCAAAATCTTACTCAATAAATTTTATCCACTGTAAAAAATTCCACATTACCACATGTTCATCAATGAAAAAGAAAACAAGTTCGTAAACCTAGTACGACCAATTAGTTAATTGTCCAGAGGTGGCCCTCACACATCCTAAGCAGTAATTAGTGGCACATAATTTAAAACATAGTGACAACTACAATGCTCAATAGAGAACAAATAACACATCATCTGGGAAAAATGACCATTATTTGATTTAAGCAGTGATAAAGGGATAATTCCAAGTAGTGAAATGAGTATTTATGCAACGTTTTCATTGTTGAATTGACTAGTAAGAGTTGGAATTTCATAAAATGTTGAATTTAAATACAATTGACTAAGAGTGACATGTAATATGTCAAACCTAACTATATTTTAATATGATTTCAATAATTCTATGGTGACTATTTCATGTGCCTAGAAAATAGAAATGCAACATGTAAATAATTATTTAATGATGGATAATAATTTCCTCATGCCATTGAAGTATAAATTTAGAAACAATTTACTCTTGAAACTTAGGTGTAGATTTTTCCAACCAAGACCTATTCTATATAGGAGATTTGTATCTCCTATTATATGACACATTTGAATTCCACTTTACAAAACAAAAAAATGCTTTGATAACCATAAATGCTTTTTTAGGGAATAGGGAAACTTGGGAGACAAAGTCCTATTTGACATCAGCTTCATTGTATAAGCAAATTCATACAGAAAAATCATAATTCAAAAGCCAAATTAATGTTGACAACCCACACATTGTATAGTAAAATAATAACATGGGGCTACTAGTTTGTATTTAGGGGCACATCTATCCCAAGTTGGGGGTGTCATGAAATCCATGAATATTGTATCTGGTGTCAGCCTCCTAAGCTGATAGTAAAACCTCTTGAATCCACAGAAAATTAGGCTAAGGTCTCCTATCTTTTTCATCTTTTTCAAATGAGAGAGGTTTTGTAAAGAATGAAAAATTTGAAGCAAACTACAAGGCACCAGGGCATGTTTGTATGGTTGCATATTTTGAACTTATGGTATATGAACTTGTGCCTTTGATCAAAGACATAACACTCACTATATCATCACCTTGTCAAAAGTCTTGAATGCTAAGGTCTCTTATCTTTTTCAACTACTAAAGTATTCTAAAGCTAGATCAATATCTAAAATCCCTACATCTACTATCATCAATCAATTAGTTTGAAGGAAGCCTCACACTCTTACCAATTTTGTCATTCGGCTGAAGCCAAATTACTATACACAAAAAAAAAATCATCTAAGGGCTTGTCTAGACGACCTTTCAAGAACCAAGAAGAAGGACACCTTTGAGGTAGGGATCTTGATTCATAAGGAAAATAATCTTCCTCTCAAGTGAATTTTTCCTCAGTTGGCTGCAGCCTTGAAGGATGGATTTGTTAGTTGAGAAATGTCGATAGAATGGACAATTTGAGGCAAACAACAAGGCACCACAGCATGTTTTTATGGTTTCATTTTCTAAACTTATGGCATATGAAGGAACCTCTAATAAAAGGCATAAAACTTGCTATATCATCACATTGTATAACAATCCAAACACCTCCAAATTTGTGAGTCAAAAATTATAAGTAAAATACTTTTATTGCAGAGGTAGAATGTCTCTATAACCATTGAATAAGACACTTATATTTATATATATCTTTTATAGTCAGGCAGTTTTTACTAGGATCGTTGACAACAAGGTTTGACTTCTCTCCAAGCTAGACCTGTTCTGAGAGGATTCAAGCCAACCTTTGTGTTCGTGAGGCTCATACAAGTGTCACAATGTCACTCATGGCTTCTCACAACATTCATTGCACTTAGCATCTTTCTTGTAGCTATCAATATGAATTTTCCTCTTCTCATGATGCACCAGTAGCCCTCAATAATCACAAGTTGAAACCATGCAGGGGATGATGTTGAAGATGGAGAATTATCAGCCCTTATAGCCAAATAATTATTGTATGCTCCTCAAACTCATTATTTCAAGAGGCTTGAGATTAACAATGGCGATGGTAGGGCTCGCCAAAAGGTTGTCTCCTGGATTTTGAAGGTAAAAAAGCCACCCAACAATTTAGAATTTCAATGCCCAATTACAAAATCTAAATGTTGAATGCTTTGAAATTATACTAATGAATGTAGGTTCAAGGACATTACTATTTTCTTCCAGAGATAGCCCTGCTAGCTACAAACAACCCTGATCGTTTTCTTTCTTGCACACAAGTTCAGGTAGTTGAAGGAGTTGCTAATATTTTTTGGATTCTACTAGCATGAATAAAGAATTTATAAATATATTGGGTTTATATAATCATTTATAAACATAAGCATGACCAAATCATTTATTGGGTTTTAAATCATGTTCTATGTAAAATAGTTGTAAACAACATGAACATTGTTTTGTTGAAAACAACATAATTCATGGCCAACGCAGCTAGCATCGGTATCATTTTTTCTTTGGAAACCAAGATGGAGCATCACCAACTTCCTCTACGTTTCTCCCTTCATGTTCTAATGGTAATTATAACTTTTATATCACTGTGGATTTTTCTTGTGTTTGAAATGGTAGCCTTATTTTGTGTTTGAAGGTAAGGGAAGATGAACATGTTTTCAAACCTCAAACTATTCAAAGAATGGAGTTGCTTTTGCTGAGTGCATTGAAATTATGGATGAAGGTATTGACAGCTCTTTCATATTTGCAATATGGTGGCCACATATTAGGTTTAGAGAAGCAACTTCATAGAGAGTTTATAATGTGATTCTATGAGCTTGATCTCTACACTATTAATGGTATGTATGTTTAAAGACATGTGTTTACTTACTTTTGTTATTGAGTCAAGAGAAGAAAGGTTTTGCAGACACCTTGGTGGGGTTATTTTTTGTTATTGTCTCGAGAGAGGCAAATTTTTTAGGCACTAGAAGAACATATTAATAATAATGTGAATGTTGGTGAAAACAACATAGATTATGCCAATGTTTCTGTAATATTATGTCAATGGTGTTGTAAAAAGAACATATATGCCAATGTTTCTATAATATTATTTAAATGGTGGTGTAAGAAACACACATTATTCCATTGTTTATGTTTCTGGCACATATTATGTCAATGTTTCTATAATGGTGGTGTACACAAAGGTAGTGACCATCTAACTAACATGATGTCGTGACCTTCTTCCTAACATAATGTGCGTTGTTTTGATGAATATGGCTCTCTTGCTAAAACATTTCACATTCATAGCAATGCTCATTGATCTAACAAAATGTTCATTGGTTGAAGTTGAATATGTATGCTTTCTTGTCTTCATCATTGTGGGACATTTTGACTCGGTGTGTGTGAATAACAGTGAATAATGAACTAACATAATGTTAAATTGGTTGAAGATGAACATGTGTTCTTGGTTATTCTTCCTCCTTTGTGGTACTTATGAAATGGGAGTGTGTGAATGAGAATAAATAATGAGTAGTTTGGTAGTTCATTGGTTGAAGATGAATCTATGTACTTGGTTGGACTTTTCCCTATGTTAGCACATTTTGACTAGGTGTGTGTGAATAATAGTAAAGAATGAATAGTGTGGTACTCCATATTGAATAATTTGGAACTAATAACATACTAATATAATGTTGGTTAATCACTAATGAATATGTGTTTTCTTTTTGTTCCTTGTTTGGAAGACTTGTTGAGGTACTTGGCCTTTCTAGTTTGCAGGGTTTGCTAAGTGGGTTAGTGCCTGAATCACAATGAATGAAAAGCTGTGTGGGAATGGATGCTTGGTAATTTGGACTATTTGAATTGACTTTAGTACTCTCCTCTCCTCTTGTGTTCTACTGCTGAGTGCCAAGTCTCCTCTCTGATAGTGGAACCAAGTTACCAACATCCTGGAATAAACTTGCTTGTCAATAAAGACAGATGAACAAATGGTACAGAAATGTAGATTTTCCTGTAGATTCACAACTCATGTAGTGTACTAAAACACAAGACAAGAATCTACTCTACTCTTTGAACAAAGAAAACCAAGCATTGATGAAAACAATAATTGACAAGAGGAAGATAATCAAAGACACATAACACAATTGTTTCTCTGGGGAAAAGCCCTATTCAAAACCCCTTTATTTCATTAATAAGAAATCTAAGTGATAATACAAGGCTTGTTCTCCCAAGAAAAATTCCACACAAGTATGATCAATTCTCACCTCACAAGCCCGCACTGACCAACACTTAGCCAATTTCTACTGCCTATTGAGCACCTATTTCCTTGTGTGCAATTCCTGAGAGGAATAACCCATATTTAATTAATAATTCCTTCTTCCATAACTGGGCAATCCAAAACTAGGTCCTCTTATGATTGCTTGTATGATCTATACAACTTGGATCATTCTACAACTAATAGTACATTATCCATGTAATTTAGTCTTAACTGCGTCTTTTTTTGAACTGACATGCATGAATTTCTGATGAGGGAATATTCAATTAGCTAGAGTAGCAATGAGGATGCACCAGTCCACCAACTCACTACTAGGCCTCTACTAGTTCCAAAAATAGTTAGAACTAGTTTAACCGACCACAACTCAATCAAACTGATTTATCTAATTACAACTCAAATAAACTCATCCTGGACCCCTAAAATTGAAGTAGAACATATACATGAATACAAAAATACTTCCAAATCGAAAAAATACTTCCAACTCGAAATTCTTAACATGCTCAATCTATTCTATATGGAAATTATGGACCTATTACAGAGGAATTGATCCAAAGTTTTTAGAAGCTCTTCATCTAGACATCCAAGAAAAAGTTTTGGCAAAACAACATTCTATAAGAGTTCTCCAATCTATTCAAGTTGAAGGTCAAGGTGTTTGTCATGCGGAAAGAGTTATTTTTGCGGACAAACCTAACCTCCCTAGGAGTCTAAGACTCTCTAGTGACAAACAAACCAAACAAGAGCAATCCTTCTCTAAACACACATTATTCTATGAGAGATCAAGTGTTTTCCGATCTTACCTTAGGTCCAACGCTTGTTGTAGCAGTCCAGCCTTGCTGATCCAGATGAGCTCCTCCTTCACTTTAAGACCTGCATACACTAACAAAGCAAACGATTACATAACACCTGAATATTCATCATAAAACAAAGCATATTCATCACATAGACCAAGGAGTACATGAAATAATTCATTAACAACAAATCATTGAGAAGAATGGACTTATTTGTATTAAGGAAACAAAAAAGGAACCATTACAACCTGAGCCTTGGTGTTGTGCAAACTCCTCCCAGGGTCCAACAAGAGATTTCCTCTACTTTGACAAGCTCACCCACTCCCAATATGGCAACAAGGAAGGATAGTGATCTCTCCTCACAAGTCAACAATGGAAGTCCTAATTCCAGCAGCATTTACCCTTTAGAATGTTCAGCTTTCACCTCCCCTCCTCTGGCCCAATGCCTGTATTTATAGTATTCTAGAGGAAGTTATTCAGTTCCAACATCAATGGGATACTCCCTCTTTTGGATGGGGTAGCTCCTCTCTTGATGGGATAAGTTCCTCTATCATAGGGATGCATGAACCATCTGGAGCGCTCAATACACGTCAAACACTCTTCTAGAAGGCTCTAGAAGTGACCACAAGTAACTTTTTAAGATGAAACTCGCGCCTTTTGACCTTTACAGGAGTACGCACCCATCCCTTGACTTACAGAGCGTACAAGTACGCAGGTACAATGAGCTTGGGATGCGTACACGCAGTCAAGGTAGAGAGAACCTGTGTACCCAGAGATAAACATGATTTTAAATGACTTTCTCTCTTTTTGAAGTTTGACATGAAGAGCAGAGGTATGAGGCTTGACAAGGAGGACAATATGACTATTGATGGAGCCATATTAACTGCAGATAATCATGGTACGAATTTCAGTGTAACAGATTGCCCCCTAAAGTACGAAGCCTGTAATAGATAAGGGTGTTAAATCATATAGGAAGGGTGAAGTACTTTATCATTTCGAGAATCATCTTGTGGAGAGCCCGGTCAGAACCTGCAATTTTCAACACAAAATACATGTATAAGATCATATCATCGCTGAGGTAGGCATTCCCATACTCAGATCAAAACTTTAACTATTGGACTAACTATTCTGGTACAAGAATGATTTCATAATACATCATAATCATATACTCGTATAGACACAGCATGGGCACAGCCATATGTTTATGATTGGTCTATAGCATAATGAATACAAAACTCCTCGCAGCCTAGATGGTGGAAACTAGATCCAGGGTCTTCATTTCTGCTCCCCGAATTGGTACGATTCTAGCCATGTGAATGAATGGGTCGATGTCGAACATGGTAGAAACCACTTGATTACCAGTTAATGATATAAACTGTTAACAAGTGTGAGAGAGACCACCAGTAATGTCAATGGTTCTCAAAGTACCCAGCACAATCCATGAGATGTGAATGAATGAGTCGGTGTCGAACATTTCAGGGAATCCTTCGATCGCAAGTCAATG
>APFE030553500.1:185089-219683 GCA_000404065.3 Pinus taeda
GTGTGTTTGGAGTGCGTACACGTAGGCAAGGTAGAGAGAACCTGCGTACCCAGAGATAAACATGTTTTTAAGTGACTCTCTCTCTTTTTGAAGTTTGACATGAAGAGCAGAGGTATGAGGCTTGACAAGGAGGACAATATGACTATTGATGGAGCCATATTAACTGCAGATAGTCATGGTGACGAATTTCAGTGTAACAGTGTTGATATGGAAAATTCTTCATTTATTGCTACTTACCCACTGATATATGTGAATATGTTATTTTAAATTACTCGAAATAATTTATTTTTTCCCTGCCATTTCCACTACTAGTTGAAGCATAAATGCTAAGAAACAGAACAAGGAATCATTATTAGGATCACAGTTGTTTCACTTAGTGTTTTCATAAAAGGGGTGTATGAGACAACGTTACTAGTACCCTGTTTGATGATCAAAGAAGAAGAAAAACTCTTTATGAAGTGATATAACAGTTGGATCTTTCACGAGGCCTCCAAATATGAAGATATAGTTGCTTGAATTTATTTGAGTTTTTTATGAAGTTATCATGTCCTAAAGATCCTACAAATATTATGGTTTCATAAGCTTAAAAATATATTTCCAAGGATATTTCCTACTCAGGAAAACTCCTCCCAGATGAGAAGTTATGGCTAATTGAAGTTTCAATGTTAAATCAAAGGACCAAACATTAGGGCAAAGCGCCAAAAATTTAATATGTTAACCAATGGGCATGTTTGAGTATATCCACCATTGACAAAGAAAATCAATGGCCCTGGGCATGTGAAGTTGCACAGTATTTAATGATGTTAAATGATGTGCATGTTTCAGGGTAATCAATGTCACTTCTAAAATTATAACAATTGGATGATGGAGAAGTTGCAAGACGTTTAATCAATCTTGTTGGACCTACTAGATGACAACACATGGAACTATCCTTTTCAACAACGACATGGACTTGTTGATGATAAAAACATGACATGGTTACATAGTGGACATGACAAATAAGAAAGATAATGTGGCACCATCAAGGGATGCCACAAGGCAGTGACAATTGGTGGCTTTGGGTTGGTAAAAATATTGGAAATAGGTGACACATGGAAGCCCTCATGGGCTGCCATTAAGCATGATGAAATCATATTATGGATGACTAATGATCCTTTAGCCTTAGTCATATGGGCATGGTCGCATGGAAGGAGGCATAATATTAATTTTAGTGATTTCCGCCCCTAGGCACATAGTTGACTTTGAATGGCCTTATGGGCGTAGGTATGCATCATTTTCAGATATATGGGGATCAATTCATGGTCAACCATGGTTATATAGAGATGGTTTTTGGTTGGATCTCAAAGCCCTAGGACCACCATATGACTATAAATAGCCATATGATCATGAGCTAAAGGTATGAAAATATAATGATACGTTTTCTCGTTCTATGCAAAGGAACTTTGTAGTAGTTTTGGTTCATATTCAATTAGATTGGTTTGATACAAAGAAAATTCTAGTATCCTAATGGAGGAAAATTTCAAAACCATTATAGAGTACTAGTTCTAGTTATGCCTCATTTGTGGTTAGAATTTGAAGTTGTAGACTAGTGGTTTACCACCATGTTATTGTTCTAGTTTCCTTAAAACATGACAATATTTATTTCAAGTCTAGTGAAGGTCGAAATATATAGGTGGAGCATATATTCTTGACTAAGGTTCAACTATGTCCGACTGAGATGTCTATGGTGTAAATTTGTTCATTATGTCTAAGGAAAAACCTTGCTATTTAAATGGAGGCTATAACAATGTTTGTTTAGCAGAAGTTAGGATCATGGTATCCATCTTTCTATATATAGAGAAAACCTGTTTACAAGAGCAAGCCTCATTATTGTGGTAAGTCTAGTCAATATTGGAATACGACAAATATTTTATTTTTCGAGACATGATGGTAGATTAATGGTTTTTGATAGGTTCTAATACATTTTTGTTTAAATCATATATGTTGGTTGATTAAATCTTGTTTAGTAACACAAATAGTAGAAATTCTCATAGTGCTTGGTTGGAACTCATACAAATTACTTATGTTAGGCACCAATGATGATTCTAGTATGGCACACATGTCAACCACATATATGATCCTTGTAGTGTCGTGTTGATTTCACAAGATCGAAGGGTTTGTATTGGTTTCGACATACCGACTGGAAACTAAGGAGTGGCCCCTACTAGTTTTATGCACAATAATTTAGAGGTGTTTGTGTGTCTTGAGATTCATTGAATGTTAAACAATGAAGGTTGAGTTACATTGGATGTGGACCAACCACGTCACCAAATTCCCCCACCTTTTACATAGGATTGAGAACAAAATTAGATTAAAACCGTAACATTGTAAAAAAAAAATTGGACAAAAATATTTGTAACATATTGATGAGCCCTAGAAATGGGTAATTATATGGCCTCATTCTACCTCTTATTTCAACTTAGTCCACCATTATCATTAGTTTGCTACATGTTTTTGAATATATTTATGCTAATAGAGTGAATTGGGATAGTCACTTTGCCATGTAGTCTAATGAGTGCTTTATGCATATTTTTTGGATAATTTTGGACAAAGACAAGGAATTTATGAGCAAATGGAAGCCAAACTTGAGGAAAATAGGGAAGAGGACTTGTAAGGGGGGTGTCTCCCTCATTAATGACCCCTTTCATCGAATCCTCCATCAACAACTCGGAGCACAAAGGCCCACATTGATGATTCCAAGGGGAAGCCGAGCAAGTCAAGTAGGATTTTTGTTTATCTTCAATTCTAGGAAGCCGAGTTCCTTGATTTTAGCAAGACTGCTGGAAATCCCCATTTGCATAAATAAGAAGGCTTTGAGCCTTAGTAGGTTAGCCAGTTATTAGTAGATTTTCGCACTTTTGTGTAGCATTGTGTTTAGCTCATTTTCGAGTTCCTTTTTAGAACAGTTTATGTAATGTAACTGTTGTTTTCGATAATGAATATGAAACAGTTTTTGAGCCAGCACTGATCTCTTTTAGAGGGCTGAAGCTCTTGGGTTACGGCCCAACCCAAGCTACCCAACACCTCCTTTGTGTACTTATATGTTTTTGCTTCCATTCATGAGTTAATTTTTGTTGCATAGATTCATTTTACTTTGTTAGATTAGGTTGTTTTTTATGGTTTGCATAGTTATTTTTTGTATTAGTTGTTCAAGTAGGTTACTGTAGTGATAGAATAAGATTCAAAAATGCCAATAGAAGGTCTTGATCTACTTTCTCCCTTCCTGGGACTAGGATTTGAGGTCAAGGCACTACTGCTGCCAAAAAAAAGCACAGTTTTTCTCTTCCATGCAACTGCTAGTGTGATAACTTGATTTGGAAAAGTTGATATTGGTTCATATTCACTTGCTTAGATCATTTCCTGCTCTTTTTCCATAGTTCTCTCGCATGCTTTTCTGTTCATAGGGTACTGTTCAACATTTTTTTGTTTGTAGGTCAGAAATTAGGTCAAGCTAGACAAAATTCAGATTTTAATTCTTTCTCTGGTCAGTTTTGATAAGTAAATGTGTTGATCTCTTGCAGGACATCTCAGCTCGCCATCCATCCATAAAACAACTAGCACCAGTTCACTTCTCATAGATTTCCCAACTCATTCACAACATTTCACCAATCTGCCCTAATTTTTGTGTTGTTTCCCATAAAGTTGCTTTCTTTCCATTCAAACAAATCCGACCATCCCATTCATCCTTGATCTTCCTTGACAAGTTCTAGACACCTCAACATCTTCATCCAGCCTTCATTTCCCTTTTTCCATCATTTTTCCACCTTTAAAACTCCAAAAACAGCTTTCGGCCTCCTCCTGTAGATCCTCCTGTAGATCCCTTGCAGCCTCCTGTAAAAATTCTTGTGAGTGATTTTTCAAAGTCTAATCACTATGGAAACCTTTAGAAGGGTACTAGGGGATTCGTAGGACCTCTCCACACCTTCCTCACCCTATACAAAAGCCAACTCCATTTTCATTTGCCACCAAACCTCTGCACAGTCACAACCAGATAAATCACAAGCATAATAATCACACATAAAAACATTCAAAAGTACAAAATGATGATTTATTCTCATTTATTTTCAGAAGTAGACTGAATAAATGCAATTTACCTTTTCAGTAGTCAATGGAACTCATTTCATTAGTTTCCATCTCTTTTCTTGCAAAAGTAGGGATAGTAGGTAAACTAGGGTTTGCTAGGGTTTGCTAAGGTTTGCGTTTCGTTTTAGTTTTCCTTCTCTTTCTTCAAGTAGAATAGACCTTATAGAGTTAGTTTCCTGTCATCATAGTTAACAACTTCTTCTGAGAACTCATAGAAGTTGGCTTAAGCTCCTAGCAAACTTGTGCCAGCTGACCAAGTGACAGCCTGCAATAAGAGGTAGTACTTGTGCATACAACACCTTCGCTTCCAAGTTTGTTACAAACTACCAGGTTGATAAAAGTAACGAAGGAAGCCTCAGGAGTTGCAGCATTATTGTTGCAATACTAGAGCCCACCATCTTTTTAGCATTGTTTCCAGGGAAGCGTCAGTGTATTTTGTGATTACTGCTTTTCTTCTATTTTCTTACTACAACATTCTGATAAGTAGTTTATTTCAATAAGAGTAGAGTAGTTGTTTCATTTCAATTCTACAATTTCAATTCTGTAAAAGTAGATTACGCATTTCTTTCTTTCATTTCCATTTTGCAATTCCATTTCAGCAAGCATAGATTAGGCATTTCCTGCTTTCATTTCAATTCTGCAATTTCCATTTCAGCAAGAGTAGATTAGTCATTTCCTACTTTCATTTCAATTCTGCAATTTCCATTTCAGCAAGAGTAGATTAGTCATTTCCTGCTTTCACTTCCGTTATGCAATTTCCATTTTAGAAAAAGTAGATTAGTCATTTCCTGCTTTCATTTCAATTCTGCAATTTCATTTCAGCAAGATTCATTTCAGTTAGTTGCAATTTGTTGTTCAATCCATTCCAATTGCAGGTACAAGCAGAAACAAAAAAAACAAAAATTACCCAAAAAGAGATTTCCTTTCATGCCTCATAGGAATAGAGATAATTCAGGAAAATTCCTACCCAACACCCCCACCACATCACTAAGTCACCCTTATCTCTTCTTTGGTGGCAGTGATCGATGAACCTCCAGAGATATACGAAGATCCTATAATAGAAGAAGAGAAACAAACCATTCCTCCTGAGACTATGGCTCAAAAGAGAAACATTAGAGGAAATGGGGAAAGAATAGAGGGTGCCTGTCCTATTCGAGAGACCAATGGGGACACAAAAATGAAAAACATAAGTCCTTCAGCCTTACCTCATTTCCATGGATTGACTACTGAACATCGTGATACCATATTGTTTGAATTTGTTGTTCTCTGTCAAACCTATTACTATGCAGAAGATGAGAAGAAGTTGAAATTGTTTCCTTCTACCCTCAAGGATGCATCATTACACTGGTTCATGGGGTTACCTAGAAATAATATCACAACTTGAGCTCAAATGCAGAAAACCTTTAACAACAAATACCGGGACTACTGTAGGTCAAAGGATACCAAGAAAGAAATCTTCTAAATGACTATGGGAATTGATGAATCCTTAGAAGACTATGAAGAGAGGTTTCAACTCAGTTATAAAAGGGTCAGGTGCACACTTGACCCTGAATCTTTGAAGTTGGTCCTACTTAGAGGAGTCCCTTAAGACCTTCTAGATACCCTCCATTTGCTGGCTGGGGGAGACATCTACCAACTACCTTATGATGACATAAAGACTGTGTTTAGAAACCATTCTAGGGCAGCCAGAAGGAGAGGTAGGGGAAGTCAACATTTAGCTAGTACATCCTCATCCAGTTCATCCCTTAGAAGCGAACTTGAGAATCGACTGGAAGATTTCAAGAGTGAGATGAGGCAGACTCTTGCCATGCAAATGGATACCTTACATACCAAAAGGAAATAAGAGGAAGCCGAGAGGTATTTGGTCATCTTTTGTCTCAGGTGCACTAGAAAGCATCCTAGGAATGAATGTCCATTGCACTCTATAGAAGTGTGTTTAGTCTGTGAAGAAGACCATCCTACGAATCAGTGCCCTTCCTTGCCCGGACTTAAAGCTGCATATCAGGGGGCCGAAGGAGCCACTGAACCACTTTATTTCATGAACCAAAGGAGGCCACATGCACCCAGACCTTACTAGCAGGGAATGCAAGGGACATCTCAGACCAATTATAACCCCAATCAAGCCACTTCCATGCCTTCTTGGGGTTCCCCTTCTCACCCTTCCTCGTCCACACCCACTCCTTGGTCATATCCATCTCAATACCATGCTCCACCAGTTGCTCATTCGTTTCATTCTTATGTTCAGCCACAGCCTTAGTGGAATGCACCTCATCAGGGATGGAGGCCCCAGTACGATTCTTCTCCCACTCTTTTTCCTCCACCACCTACTCAAACACAACCATTACCTCCTTCTCCTCCAAGGCAACCCCAAACACCTGCTCAATTGAACCCAAACCCTAATAACAGATAGGTCCAACAAGTATATAGTGGAGAAACATCATGCTCAACCTATGCTATGGAAATTGAGGAGATTAACCTATGATCTAGGAAGGTTCTCCCAAATAGCCAACCTTCTCCTAAGGAGGATGAGGAAGAAAAACAGGGAAGTGAACCAAAAGCCACTCCACCCTTTCCTAAGAGATTAAGTAGAACCACTCAACCAACCCTAGAAGAAACTGAACTTCTGAGTGCATTGAGACAGTTATGTGTAAAGATACAACTTCTCTGAGCCATAAAAGATGTGCCTATATACAAGAAGATGATCAAGGAGAAGTGCTTCAGGTACCCAGGTAGGTGTAGGGGAGATGCTCCAGCTATCAATGTCATAGGACACCTGTCGGACCTAATGTTGGGGCAGGTAATATGTCCGAAATATCTAGACCCTAGGAGTCCTGTAGCTGATGTCCACATCAATGGCACCATAATCCCCCATACCCTGATTGATCTAGGGGCTTCCATTAATGTGATGACCAAGGACACTATGCTCAAGCTCAACCTTCAGGGCTCCCTGAGAAAGACCACAAAACAATACTGCAGTTAGCAGACCGCTCCACCGTGGCCCCTGAGGGGATTGTGGAAGATTTAATGGTCTCTATTGATTGTTGGGAGTACCGTGCTAATTTCCTGGTTCTCCAACCAAAGGAAAAGCTCATTGGGTATCCTCTCATCTTGGGAAGACCTTGGTTGGCTACTGTAGCTGCCTACATCAGTTGTCGAGCTAGGAACATGACAATCAAGAATGGGCATATGTCCAAACAGCTAGTCCTATATCCTCCTACCCAAACTCTATTAGAACAAGATTTTCCTCTCTGTTTGGAGGAGGAAGATGAGGATGAAGTCTATTCCACACCATTTTTTACAATAGAAGCTACCATGGGGGGCCCACAAACTGAGGATGATCTTATTGAAAACTTGATTCAAAATCCACCCCCAAGTGTGTTTCCATTAGAAGAACTGGTGGAAGAATCCCAAGACAATCCTTTAGTTGATCTCTGTGTGGCTTATCCGACCACTCCCTAAGTTAAGAATGTGGAATTCAGCCTAGAAAGAACCTTGGAGATAAAGTCATCCCTATCCACCTCTCAGAAGAAAGAACTATGTAGCTTACTGAAAAACCACTTGGATTCTTTTTCCTGGAGATATAAGGAGATGAATGGAGTCCACCCTTCAGCCTGTACTCATCACATTTACATTAAACAATATTGTAAACCAGTCAGGCAGCCTCAAAAGAGGATGAATCCAGCCCTTAAGGACATTGTCAAAGAAGAACTGCAAAAGTTGTTGGATGCAAGATTCATCTACGCCATCTTTGACGGCGAATGGGTCTCTCCTTTGGTGCTAGTGCCAAACAAAAATGGGAAGTGGAGAATCTATGTCAATTATAGGGAACTAAAGAAGGCCACCAAGAATGACCATTTCCCTTTGCCTTTCATAGATCAAGTGTTAGATGGCCTGGCAGGGAAGAAGGTATTCTCCTTCCTGGATGGGTTTAGCGGGTACAACCAGATCCAAATCATCCCAGAAGACCAAGATAAGACCACTTTCTCTTGTCCTTGGGGTATTTTTTCATACCGGGTCCTTCCTTTTGGGTTGTGCAATGCTCCCGCCATTTTCTAGAAAGAAGTACTGAGCATAGTTGTTGAACTGGTTCATGATTCAGTGGAAATCTATATGGATGACTTTACCTCTTATGGTTCCAACTTCCAGGAAGCTTTGACTAACCTGGAAAAAGTTTTAGCCAAGTGCAATGAAACGAACCTGTCCCTCAGTCCTGAAAAATGTGAATTCTTGATGACTGAAGGGATCGTGCTAGGTCATACAATTTCTCAGCAAGGATTACAGGTGGATCCCATCAAAATTGCCATCATCCAAAGGGTCCCACCTCCTCAAAAGGTAAGAGATGTTCAAAGTTTCCTAGGCTTATCAGGTTATTATAGAAGATTCATTAAGGATTTTAGTAAGCTAGCCTCTCCATTGTTTGGTATTTTGGGAAAAGACGCTGAGATTATATGGACTGACAATTGTCAAGAGGCTCTGGATACCTTGAAAGGTAAACTAGTAACTGCCCCAATTTTGAGAGGTCAAAATTGGGCCCTACCTTTCCACATTCATACATATGCCTCAAACAAAGCAATAGGAGTACCCTTAGGGCAAGTTGATGAGAAGCTACCTTATGCCATATATTTTGTAAGTAAAAACTTGTCTAAGGCAAAATTAAACTACACTGTAACCGAAAAGGAGCTCCAAGTTGTATTCCATTCCCTAAATAAGTTCAGACACTACCTCATCGGCTATCAAAAATACGTACACACTAATCATGCTGCAATTAGGTATTTGATGAACAAACCAGATGTAAATGCTTGTATTATTAGACGGTTGCTTTTATTGCAGCAATTTGATTTAACCATTGTTGATAAATCGAGTAAGGAAAATGGTGTTGTTGATTTTCTATCTAGATTAGATCTGCCTGTAGGTGAAGAAGGAATGATGGATGATCAAATGCCAGATGAATACCAATTTTCTAACTCAGTACTCTCTCCATGGTTTGCTGATATAGCAAATTACTTTGTTTCAACACAGTTTCCGCCACACATGTCCTCAAAAGAGAAGAGCAAGATTGTGAGGAAAAGTGCCCCATTCACCTGGATTGGGGGCAATCTCTTCAAACTTGGCCCATATCAGATTTTGAGGTGATGTGTTAGGGAGGAGGAAGTTTTTGACATTCTCCTAACCTTCATGATGGGCCCGGTGGGGGCCATTTTGCAGCAAAGAGGATTGCCTTCAAAATTCTGCAAGTAGGTTACTATTGGCCCAGTCTTCATCAAGATGTTAGAAGATATATCAGCCAATGTGACTGATGTCAAAGGATGGAGAAACCTACTCCAAGGGATGAGATGCCCTTGCAATCTCAAGTGACTTTCAAGCCATTTGAGAAGTGGGGCATGGACTTTGTGGGTCCTATCAACCCTCCAAAATAGAAATCTTACATCATTTTGTGTACTGATTATCTGACAAAATGAGCAGAAACAAAGGCAATCAAGGTAGCTACAGAAGAAAAAGTAGCTAAGCTTTTGAGAGAAAATATTTTCTACAAGTTTGGCTTTCCAAGAGAATTAGTCACAGATCAAGGGAGTCAGTTTACCTCCAATCTGATTGAATACCTACTCGCATATCACAAAATTAAGCACAAAACTTCCACCCCTTATCATCCGCAAGCAAATGGATAGGTAGAAGTCACTAACCGAGCTTTGGAAGGGATTTTGACCAAGGTAGTGAATAGCACCAGAAAAGATTGGGCAGATCGATTGGTTGAGGCCACTTAGGCCTATAAAACCACCTGGAAAACCACCAAAGGGTTCACACCCTATGAGTTGGTCTATGGGAAGAAGGCTTTGCTGTCAATAGAATTTGAATATAACACATTAAGGATGGCCACTCAGCTGGACCTAGATCTCAGCCATGCACAAAAGGAAAGGTTACTTCAGCTAAATGGATTGGATGAACAAAGATTGTAGGCCCTTCTCCAATCAGAGGTAGTCCAACTTCAAAGGAAAATATGGCATGACAGACACCTCAAAGAAAAAAAATTCTAGGAAGGAGATTGGGCGCCGCTGTATGATTCAAGATATAGAGATTTCAAAGGCAAAATGAGGACAAGATGGTTGGGACCATACATAGTAGAAAAATGCAATGACAATGGTTCAGTTCTAATTTGGACCATCGATGAAGAAGCCATCCCCATGCTTGTCAATGGGCATAGGTTGAAGATCTATAGGAAGCCCCTCTCCAAGAAAGAATTCATTGAGAATATGAGTAAAACATTGTTGGTAGTGGAGCAGGTCTCTGCATCCACTCCACCCACACCCTAAAAAAAAAACAAAACAAAAAAAGAAAAAACAGACAAAAGAGAATAAAAGATCCCTGGGTGAAAACCTCCTGGAGGTGCCCAGGGTAGGCAGTGAGGGTGAAAACCTCCTGGAGGCGCCCTAGCTGTCTCATAAAAAAAAGAGGAAAAAAAAATAGAGAGAAAAAGACAAAAGAAAACAAAAAAACAAACTTCTTTTGAATGCATTGTAGATTGCAGGAGGGTCACAGAAGGAAAAAAAAGACATGGACAAGTTGAATGCACCCTTGATAGCTCATTTCTCCATTGCCATTGTCTTTTCCCAAGCCTTGGTCTCAATTGTTCTCGAAATTTTTCATCCTACAGGAAACTCTGTACATTCTATAGGAGGATCCTGTAGAAACCACAGAGAGCTCGAAATCAAGTTCAAAAAAGAATCAGAGGGCTGAATTTTTTTTCCAGAAGATCTGTGGACCTCCCTTCCACCATTCATCCTCGTAACTCTCCATTCCATCCCTACACCACTACATTTCCAGTCGCTTATTTCTTCCTTGCACAGAAAACACGGAAATTTTGTTTCTTTTTTTTTTTCTTTTTTTTTTAAATGATGAATAAAACAGCAACATTCTTAATTTTTTTCTTACCTAGTGCATACTAGCTACTTTTCCTTTCCTTCATAACCTTCCTCAGCTATCTCTTCAGTTAGCTGTTATAGTCCTACAGGATTCCTGTAACAACTGATCCCTTTAAAAAACAAGCTTCAGAGGCAGCGTCAGTGCAACCCCAGGTGTATACAACGTGCAAGGAGTGGTTCCTGATCAAAGATCACCAGCATGAGGTAGCCAAGCCACTAGTTTAGGAGCCACGAGTGCCAACAGCAGCAGCAGTCCATGAACAAAGTGCCAAAGTTTGATCATGCAAATAATGGTAGCGACTAATAGGTAAGTGGCTAAACCCATTCCTCTATTGCATGAATATGATTTAGAAACTACATGAACCATTGAGATGGTCGCGATTAAATGAAATTGGTGGCCAGCTAACTGGCCATCCTCATCTAGTTCAAACAAGCCTCGTCCAATTCAAACAACATTTGGAAGGTGAAATCAGCACGTGTGGTCTGTTAACTCGGGAAGAAAAACTCAAAATAGGTAGTGGTGGTGGTGTATAATGGGAATGATGGAAGTGATTGTGCGAAGGTGACATGAAATATCTTAATGGCACTGGAGTAGGGACCAACGGTCTAGATGGGGATAACGTACCCTTCCTGCCACCTCACCTCATCACCACAGAACATGCCAGAAGCTTAAGTACGCTACAGTAGAAGCCTCCACCACCTTTTGTTTTCATTTGCATCGATGAGTTCTCAGCTGCAACAACTTACCTACCACCTTCAGAACTTCGAAACAATCACTCTCTGCCAATGTTCAAAACCCTTCCACTTATCGGGCTCTACAGGAGTGGAAACATAGTCTACAGGAGTCGTTCTACAGAAAGGCCAGTGAATAGCTCTGCAAAGGGAAAATTCAAGATTTTGTGCCAAATTCAAGCTCGAAAGAAGGTAGGCTTGGAAAAACCCAGTTTGCATGTTATATATCTACAAAAGGTGCTAGGATTTGAAGCAAAGTGCTAGGTTGAAAAAGAAAAGGAAAGTGAAAACAAAGTTTGCCTGTGTTTATCTGAAATATATACAGTCTCTCCATTTTACTCTCTGCACTAAAAGTCTATCTCTTTCTCCTCCATGTTATTCTCCTGTATGAAGAAGTGATGCAACCATAGGAAATTAAGCCTGTAAAGCACTGAATTTGCATTGGGTGGTTTGTCAAAGAAAAACAATGTCTTGATTTCTGTGTTGTGTTTTTTTAAAAGAAAAACTATTGATTTCCTCCAACAACCTGAGGAGTAAAGTAAGGTTGAGAATAGAGTTTGAAGGGTAGGAAAATTAAATTTTGTTTTTGAAAAGAAGAAACACAAAAAACTCTCTCTGGTTCCAAAAAAAAAACCTCAGCTATTCCTGTATTTTCAGGTTTGAAAATTTGTTGCTTTCCTCCTCACCTGAGAATTTATAGCAGTCACTGAACATCATGACAGGGGGTTTTATAAGAAAGGAGCCCTCTGAACTCCACCAAATTGCATGAACATCCATAAGTGGTAGCCCTCTTTACCAGGGAAAATTGGATGCCTTTCTTTGAGAAATTTCATGGGTATGATGAAGAAGTTATAGAGGAATTTTTAATATCTTTAAGACCCCTTTCAAAAACCCATGCTACAGTCAATTTCAGGGGTCTAACCATAGAACTTACACTAGAATTCATTAGCAGAATTACAGGTCTTCCACTTGGGCTCCCCTAGAGCAAAGAAGAAAAACCACTATAACAGGTTGCTAAAAAGACCTTTTTCCAGCCTGATGAACATCCTGTGGAGGATAAGAATGGGATCAGAAGGACAAGTATACCTTATCCATGGGGTGAGGTCAGCTACTAGATCATGAAATATATCTCCTGTGAAGGAAGATACAATATAGTCTATGGTTATCATTTCAGATTATTACATGAACTAAGATATGGAATGGCCCTACCTGCATCTAGAAAACTTAGTCTTCCATATTTCCTCCTCCAATCCTTGATAGAGTGTGGCACCAAATTGAATGCAAGGGTTCTAGACCAACTGGTCCACCATGGGCTCATTAAATTGTTGGTAGAGGATGCCCTCAACACATACACAATCCCTATAGCCTAGGAAATTTTTAGGAACATGACTAGAGAAGATGACATAAAAACTCTCACTGATGACCTTAATCCATTTGGCAGTGAAGAGGAGGAGCAGAAAGAGGAACTTGAGAAGGAAAGCCATGAAGAAGCAAAAAATATTCAATTAGAAGAAGAAAAAGAGTAAAAACAGAGAGAAGAGGAGAAACATGACACAACCACAGTTGAACCTAAAGAAGAGAAGAAAACAACATCAAAAACATAGAAAAGGAAGAGGACGAGAACTGGAAAGAAGAAGCCCAAGACAGCTCAGAAAAATATTGCCATAGGAAAGGTAGAAACTCAACAAGAAGGGGAGAAAACAACAAAAAAGACAATAGAAACAAAATAAAAAATAGCAGACACAGGCAAACTGCAGAGGATGAAGAAGAAAAACAGCAAGAAGAAGTGTCTCCTGAGACACTAGCAAGAGAAGCAGCAATTGTTCTTGTTGCACTTAGCACTCCAACTAAGCAAAAAGGGAAAAGAAAAAGACAACCATATTTGTATTTCAAAGCTCAGAGGAGCACCTGAATGAAGGTGGGCAAGCCCCAACCACCTTTGAAAGAACCCATCATCATTGAGGATGCACCTACTATAACAAAGGAGGAATCTCCCTCCAAAATCTCCATCACTTACGAGAGAGGAAGTCCTAAGACCTCTAACTGGAAGGAAAGGATCAAATTAATGGACTCTAAAGCAGTCCTACAGGAGGCACATACCTCTCTATAGGATACATTGGCGAAGCTCAAAGAAACTGAGAAAGTAGAAAAGAAGGCAGAAGAACAGTCCCAAGAGGAAGATAAGGAAAAAGAGATACCAGAGCCTGGACCTCAACCTAACTTAGGCTCCTACTAAAACCTTCTGGAAGGTGGGAAGATCATCCCACAAAATTTTGTAGTTCCTCTTTTCTTCGACTGGAAAAGGAAAGAGTTAGGACCCACACCTAGATGCAGATTGCAAAATCCAAAGGGGTCAAAGACAAAGGGCACATGGAAAACAAGTTGAGAGATATGAGCAGAGAATTGAGCATGGTAAGGCGTATAAAAAGCATCAGAAGAGCTCAACTACAGGAAGAAAATGAATTGTTGAAAAAGTAGCTACAAGAAAGGGAACCTCAAGGAGGAAATGAGTTGTCAATCTTGAAAGGACAACAGTAGAAAGAGGGACCCCAGGCAGATACTGTGGTAGCAAAGAGACAACAACAAGAAGAGGAACCCTAGACAGATAGTGAGACACTGATGAAACAGTAACAAGAAAAAGAATCCAAGACAGAAACTGAAGTGCTGATTTTGAAAAGGAAACTATAGGAAAAGGAAACCCAGTTAGCCTGCATGGCCAACTGGGTAATGGAGGCATTATAGTTTAGGTAGCCAGCAAAATCATATGCACTGTACCTCAAATATTAGTGGCTCCTATCCCAAATTAAGACACTAGCCGAGAGGGGTAGAATAACATTTCAAGATTATGGCCAATTTATGCTTTTATGTGATCACATCTCAGTTGAGGATAAAGAAAAGCTAGCAGAATTTTACCTACACAATATGGAACTTATTGACATGAATTTATGGGATCGAAATGCTGCATTGGGAGACCTGCAGCTAATGACTATGGCATCTTGGATGAGCCATGAAGAAAAGAGAACAGTGGAAATCCATAAAATGATGACAAAAGAGCTGAGTGAGCCCTTGATGATTAGTGTAGAACCAGTAGAATCCTTAGCTCTCATCTATGCCCACCAACACCTTGCAGCTAATCCTCAAGTTGTCCCGGACTATGTTGACAAGCAAGCACAGGTTATTACTCATTTCGAGGATATGGAGAGATTGTTTGGCGATGACTGCCTTCATGCCTGCATGAGAAGGCGGAATACATTGTCACATAGATTAAGGATCAGGGAGTATCACTCCCCAAACAGGATGAGGGAAGCCATGAGGAGAGTGCCCTTCAATGAAAAATTTTAAAGCCAACTAGATTGGTCTTAAATTCAGTCCCCCACTGCTGCTAGGACTGTTGGAAGGAGTCAAGGAGGAGGAAGAATAGAAACAATGGGAAGAAGTGGATAGGAAAGCATGTTTCTATGATAAAGAGGAAGACATAACATCAAAGGCTTGGGATGTTAGGGAATCTGTTAGAGCCATTAAAGATGAAGAGTTAGATTAGTTGCTCAGAGGATGAGCAACCCATTGTGGAGGGGGGTGATGATGAGCCCCAGAAATGGATAATTATATGGGCTCATTCTGCCTCTTATTTTGAATTAATCCACCATTCTCTTTATTTTGCTGCATGTTTTTGAATATATTTACACTACTAGAGTGAATTGGGTTAGTCACTTTGCCATGTAGCCTAATGAGTGTTTTATGCAGATTTTTTGGACAATTTTGGACAAAGACAAGGAATTTATGAGCAAATGGCAGCCAAACTCGAGGAAAACAGGGAAGAGGACTTGTAGGGGGGTGTCTCCTTCATAAATGACCCCTTTCCTCGAATCCTCCATTAGCAACTTGGAGCACAAAATCCCACATTGATGATTCCAAGGGGCAACCAAGCAAGTCAAGTAGGACTGTTGTTTATCTTCAGTTATAGGAAGCCGAGTTCCTTGATTTTAGGGGGATTGTTGGAAGTTCCCATTTGTATAAATAAGAAGGCTTTGAGCCTCAGTAGGTTAGCCAGTTATTAGTATATTTTTGCACTTTTTTGTAGCATTGTGTTCAGCTCATTTTCGAGTTCCTTTTTGAGAACAATTATGTAATGTAACTGTTATTTTTGATAATGAAGATGAAACCATTTTTGAGCCAACACTAAACTCTTTCAGAGGGCTAAAGCTCTTGGGTTAGGTCCCAACCCAAGCTGCCCAACACCTCCTTTGTGTACTTAAATGTTTTTGCTTCCATTCATGAGTTAATTTATGTTACATAGATTCATTTTACTTTGTTAGATTAGGTTGCTTTTGATGGTTTGCATAGTTATTTTTTGTATCAGTTGTTCAAGTAGGTTACTGCAGTGATAAAATAAGATTCAAAAAGGCCAACAACAAGTCTTTATCTCCTTTCTCCCTTCCTGGGACTAGTATTTGAGGTCAAGGCACTACTGCTTCCACCAAAAACACAGTTTTTGCTCTTCCATGCAACTACTAGTGTGATAACTTGATTTGGAAAAGTTGATATTGGTTCAAATTCATTTGCTTAAATACTTTCCTATTTTTTTCCCATAGTTATCTCACATTCTTTTCTGTTCATAAGGTACTATTCAACATTTTTCTGTTTGTAGGTCAGAAATTAGGTCAAGCTAGACAAAATTCAGTTTTTAATTCTTTCTTTGGTCAATTTTGATGAGTAAATGTGTAGATCTCTTGTAGGACATCTTAGCTCACCATCCCTTCATAAAACAACCAATACCAGTTCACTTCTCATAGGTTTCCCAACTCATTCACAACATTTCTCCAATCTGCCCTAATTTTTGTGTTGTTTCCCATAAAGTTGCTTTCTTTCCATTCGAACAAATCCAACCATCCTATTCATCCTTGATCTTCCTTGACAAGTTCTAGACACCTCAACACCTTCATCCAGCCTTCATTTCCCTTTTCCATCATTTTTCCACCTTCAAAACTCCAAAAACAACTTTTGGCTTCCTCCTGTAGATGCCCTGCAGCTTCCTGTAGAACTTCCCGTGAGTGATTTTTCGAAGTCCGATCACTATGGAAACCTTCAGAAATCTACTAGGGGCTTCTTAGGACCTCTCCACACCTTCTTCACCCTCTAAAAAAGCCAACTCCATCTTCCTTTGCCACCAAATCTCTGCACAGTCACAACTAGATAAATCGCAAGCATAATAATTACACATAAAAACACTCAAAAGTACAAAAAGATGATTTCTTCTCATTTCCTTTTAGAAGTAGTGTGAATAAATCAAATTTACCTTTTCATTAGTCAATTTCACTCATTTCATTAGTTTACATCTCTTTTCTTGCAAAAGTAGGGTTAGTAGGTAAACTAGGGTTTGCCAGGGTTTGTTAAGGTTTGCATTTCATTTCAGATTTCCTTCTCTTTCTGCAAGTAGAATAGCACTTGTAGAGTTACTTTCCTTTCATCACAGTTAACAACGTCTTCTAAGAACTCATAGAAGTTGCATTAACCAAGTGACAACCTGCAGTAAGAGCTAGTACTTGTGCATACAACACCAATGCTTCCAAGTTTGTTACGAACTACCGGGTTGATAAAAGTAAAAAAGGAAGCCCCAAGATTTGTAGCATTATTGCTACAATATTGGAGCCCACCACATATATATGTGGTATATTGGTGGTCATAGATTCGCCAGGTTGGTTATATTTTATTTTTTATATATTCTTCCAATTTGTTGCATGTTTAATAATTACTAGTGGCCAGTGTTAGAATCCAAGAGAGCACCTATAAAAGAATGTTATGTAGAATATTTGAGTTATTACAAAGTTTTATATGGTTAATTTGGATTTCTCGAGTCAATATTGGCCCAAATTCGTTTCCAGAAGAAGTTGGATGATCAAGTATCATAGATGAATGTAATTAGAAGGTATGATGCTCTTTTGACACTTATTTGATTATCAACATCTCTTGTATTTGATTATAAGATCTATGATCATGTTGAAGGAATTATGGATACAAGTAGGAAATAGGTTCCAAATAGGGGTTTAAATGACGAAATTTCAGATATTTTTGAAACAAAGTATGAGAAGTAGTTTGGCAACAAAAAAAATTGATTGATATGAATTTTGTGGAAACATAATAGTTCGAAGTTTTATTTGAATATTATATGTTATGATATTCCTTATAACTCAGTGATATATGATGATGGTGGATCCAATTTGAAAATGCTATGAAATAGAGGTCCATTAATAGGTTGAAGAAGGAAGTTGGAGCCTCAATTAGGTTAGAACCTAGAGCAAGTTAGAACTCACTCATTATCAAGGCTGAAGCCTCAATTAGATTAGACCCTGAAGAAGGTTGGAGCCTACTCATCATCGAGGTTGAAGCCTCAATTAGGTTGTATCCTATAATGACAATATGCTTTCATCTTTTGAGGTTGGTGTTTCAATTAGGTTTTAGCCTACCACAAGTGGAAACTTGGATATCTTGGGGTTAGTTTCCTCAAGTAGGTTTGATCCTGCAAATTAATGTAAATGAATTGAAGATAAACATTCGTGGTTTTCTCCCATATGGGTTTCCACCTAAAAAAATGTGTCTTCTTGTGATGTGATGGTTTCTTGATCTATTGATTGCTTCTTGTTATGTTTCTTATATGATAATGCACTATTTTAGTTGATGTTATAATCTTTACAATCCATTTCTATATGATTGTATAATTAAGAAGATTGGGAAATTGTAAAATTGTCCTCAGATTTATTCACTCCCCCCCATCTCAATGTCACATTTGAGCCAAAAATAGTCTCTTTGGAAAGGAACATTGTCTTAGAGGTAGAAAACAATATGGTATACGATAGCCAACAAGAAATATACCCAGAGGCTATTAATAGTGTTGGTCGTTCATTACATGGAAAGCTCGGTTCCTCAGTTCTCAATGGCATAGAGGTTGTTGCACAATTGGAATTATCTAAATGGATGGTGGTATCAACTATGTTGGAATTGATGCAAACTAGGCTAGAAATGATGGAAAATGGGCCAATATTGATGTGCATGATGCATTTTAAGTTCGGGAGGAGTCCCATGGTTGCTACAGGTTTTAGTAGACAACCATCATAGTAGTAGGATATCTGGAGAAGCTATAGAATCATATAGCTATGATGGTTTCTTGGTCCAGGATTTGAAGTAATTTTTGTGTTAGGATTTTATATCAAAGGCTCCTAAAAGTGGCATAGTTGGATAGTTCTTAGAAAGAGTTTTCCAACGGTATATTGCTGTCCATAAATGGCCTTCTAGATTAGAATTCATTACTAGTCAAATGCAAGTACCTCAAAATTCAAATGGGATAAGTTAAAGGTGGCGAAGGGTTAAAGAGGAGACCAATTTTGGAGATAGGACAAAGCTGGAAGAGTAGTTAGTCGAGATGCTAAAGGATTTCCAAGTGAACATTGCATAGAAATACTACAACATGAACCATTTTTATTGGCCCAATAGGTAGACCCATTACACAACTCATCCCGAATGAATTTTAGCTTGGATAGTTATAAGTGAGAGAGTAAGGGAGTGCCTGGGATGATGACAGCCTAGGATGACTATCTAAGAAGAAATATAGTGCATGCATAACGTGAAGGCTCAGGATGGTAAATGGTTGGGCCTTGTGGCAGCAACGCAACAATGGAGAGTAGTGCAATGTAAAATCTTGAATTCATTGTTTCTTCCTTTGAAATTTTAACAAAGGAATTGGGTGAAAAATACAAGGCCCAAGAACATTTTCTCTGTCATCTCTGACAGGCATGGGAAAATTTTTATAGGCCTAAGATGATGCCATCATGACGTAAATATGGAGGACACATGGCTTGCCTATATCATGTTTTCGGGCACCCCAAGTGGGCCAAATCTAAGTGACATGTGTCACCACTTAGATGAATCCATGTAGCATTGGTGACATCTGCATGATCTAAACCTAGAAGGTTCTACCGACAATAATCCCATAAGATAAAACCTATAAGGGCCTACCTAGAAGATAAATCCTATAAGGAAAATATGAGAAGATAAATCTCATAAAGAAAATCCTAGAAGTTTAACCCCGGAGGAAAGACAGAGTCATGCTAGGATTTTTGGCTGGGATAATGGGCCCGATAGATGGAGACTTGATTCCAAAAGGAAAATCTTAGAAGGAAAATCCTAGAAGGAAGATCCAAAAAAATTTACCCTAAAGGAAAAATAAAGGCACGTTGGGATTTTTGGCTAGGATAATGGGCCCAAGAGATGGAGACATGATCTTGGAACGTTCACCATAGAGGAAAAAAAGGTGCAGTGGGAGTGTTGGCTGGCATAATAGAGTTTATGGATAGAGCTATTGGATGGAGGTTAACAATTTTGTGAAATGCCGGAAGGCACACCTAGGTCATGGCTTTGTGGAGATATCACATGCTATTGTGACCGAGGGCCTTCTAACCAAATGTAATGATTTTTTTTTGCGACCTAAGGGCTTAACACCTATGCATATGAACAAGTTGGCAGCTAGATCTATGATTTAGTGTAAAGCATGACTACAAGGATTTTTGTATCAAGGACCACAATTACAAATTGAATTTATGTGCCTGGTTTATAGATATCAATCCATGTATATCATTCCTTCCATGTAAGGAAGAATTAAATGAGAAAAATAGTCTGGGGATTAATGGAGATTCGACCATAGCTCAAAGAAGCCATGTACAAAGTACAATTTGAGCATGGTGGGAAATTAATAAGCATGGAATTCCCTGTTCAAGTACATTGTTTGACTGGGTATTAATAATCACCATCAAGAAATGCTCATGTTCCCATTTTCAAAATTAATTATGTTGCAGAGGCCAAGCATTTAGATGGGTCAGCATAATAGGAGGTCATGTTTGAGTATGCTCTTGAGCAGCATGGATGATATAATGATGGCTAGAAGAGATAACATTGCTACAGTCAAGGAACAAAATGAAGGACTGAAAATGTGAAGTTCTGGGATGTAGGATTGTTTTGAGTCGAGTAGAGAGATTAACATGAGTGTGTGTTTTTGTAACCAGTCAAGAATGCATATTCAGAAGAGAAAGGTTGAGAGTACCTGAAAAAGATTAAAGTCCGAGAACTGTTGAGTTTTGATTGTCTGAGGACCGATATCAAAAGAACTGAATGTTATTGTAGTATGGATATATTGTTCCATAGGATGAGTTAAGTGAATTCCACTAAGTATAATAGAGGGTCAAATTCAGAGGAGAATAGAGGGCCAAGTGGGTGACATCATAGCCAAAAATAGGTAGAGAAGTTGTCTTTTATAGTGAGTAATAGTTTCCTTATTGAGTGTGGGTTGGGACATACATATTATGGAGTTAGTGCTTCCATCTAATGGGTTCCTAAGGAGAGATTGGAGGTTTGTTCATCTTGCAAGTGGGCGCATACATAAATCCATGAATTTGGTGCTTCATGGTAACCTAATCATTTTTCTATAGAAGAAGGGGATTTGGTGCTTCTTGTTAGTGGGTTCTAGGAAACAATATAAGTGTTACAGATCAATTTTGGCACATCACTCGCATCATCCAGATCAGTGTTTTAGGGCTCATCAAACCCTAATTTCAGTTGCTACATGCCCTAAACAAGTCAACCTTTTGAATTACTCCTTCCCAGACAGTTTCATGGCCTGAAGACATCTTGAAATGACCTAGAGAGACTAGCGCAATTAGGCCCATGAAAGTATTCATTGCAGAGTAGTTGATTCCATGCCATAGTGCTCTGCAGAGCACCTAAGCCCTCTTTGACCTGCGCTGGGCGAGATTGAGTGAAACTCACATAGGGTTTGGGGAATATTCTTATCTTTTGGAGCCTTCTAGATGAATACTTATCATCTCTTATGAGCTCGAAAATGGATGAGGAATGAGTTAAGATACATCCTATCCTCTCATCCCTTCCTCCATGGAAAAAATTATAAGTTTGGAAGGCCATTCAATACCATCATTGATGACAAAACCTCCTCCATCTTCCTATAAATTGAGTTCTCATCTAAGTGATCAAGGGTTAGACTTTGATGATTGTAAGGAGAAAATGTTAGTTTGAGAATTGATAGTAGTGTAAGTGTTATTATGCTGCAAGATTGGCATGCTTATGAAGTGATGTGGATGGAACCAAAGTTGGAGGAGTGACTTCAAATCAGGATTCATGGTTGTAATTCTTCGTTATATTCAATAAAGTATTTGCACCTTTTCCCATATGCTTATCTTGATAGGTGATGCTTATATGTGTGAATGTATCTGAATCCATTTACTTGTAATCAATACATATTTTTCTTTGATTGGTTCTTTGTCTTCTGTTAATGTTTACAGGTACTTCTCAAGCATGTTAAGTACAGGAAGAAGCGATGGGGATGATACAAAGGAGAGAATGAGCATAGTTTTTTTCAAGGTTCAAGGTTGTGTAAAAATGAAACTGAATGTAAGCATAGCTTTTCGTTTCAAGCTTGTGTAAGCATGAAACTGAATCCAAGCATAGTTCCCTATGGTTCAAGCTTGTGTAAAAATGAACCAATCTCCATTTTAACCCTCGTGATTTCCATTCTATCAGTCTCTTCCATCAGATGAGCCTTGTTTTTTCTCCTTCCATCGTCACTATCTGCTTGGCTAATCATATACTTTCACTTGGTTGTTTTACCCTTTTGAGGAATAGTTGCAATGAGTGGTGTTATTAACCATCCTATTCACAGAAATCAACTTGTTTTGAGAATCTCCAACATCATCGGAACCAGTTGCTATCCTAGACACCACTCGTTCATCAAAGTGGAGTACTCTTTAAGCTCTTCTCAGACTTTCTAAATATGAAAATATTGTCGAGCGCTTGCCCTTTTCAGCTCGTTAATGGATTGGAAATGACATCTACTTAGTATAACTTTAACCTTTTTTTGGGCTGAGATAGATTATTTATGAAAAATGAATACGTTGACCGAACATGGTCAATAGGTTCTCTCTCGTATTGTTTTATGCTTTTTCAGAATTGAGAGACAAATCTATGAAAAATAACATATGGAGTTTCCTTTTTGTCCCTTTCCAAACTCTCTAAAAATAAAAAGGATAGAGTTATCTTTGTCATTAAACCCGTTAAAACATCAAATAGCAACAAACTTGTTGATCATGACAAGGCCAAGTTTCACCTTCGCTAGGCTCGTTAAAACATCACATAGTGATGGATTCACCTGAAGGGTGGAATTATACAATAAGAATATGTTATCCTCCTCAATATTGATAAAAATAAAGAGGTACTAGTCAGTAATGACTAGGGAAAATGGAAAAAGTGGTAAACCACTTTTGGTAGTAGGTTTCTCTTGAACATGAAACTTTCACTTCATCTCCATGACTATTTGGTTTTGGTTATCAACTTAATGGTTATCATACCATTGGTCTATCATATCATCCATCACCTTGTTTTGGTTCAATGCTACCAATTCATTTCAGTGTCGTCGACATTTTCAAGAGAAGTCATTCAGTTAAAATTCATCCTTTACAATACCATAAACCTTCATTTTCATGACCACCATTCCTGAACCTTATGTCGCCAGTCAAATTCCATCTCCAAAATCATTACACTCATTTTGTGTTATTGATGTGGGATAAATGAAGGCCCTCCTATGATGAGTTGCTTCTTGTCGACATTAGCACCTTATCCAAGAAGTTGACTGAGAAACACCCTTCCAGTACCTTGAGGCTTTCATACATCAATGGGAAGTTTATTGCTTCTGGCGATAGGTTGACATCACTGGCCTATGATCGAAATACTTTGTATGGTGTTCGACATCAAAACATCCATTCACACCATGCAAAATGCATTGCTATACCTTGAGGACCATTATCATTATTGATGATTTCTCTCGCATCTATTAACGGCCTACATCATTCACTGGTAATCAGATGGTGTCCTCCCATGTTCGACTTCACATCACATATTCGCATGGTTAGACTCGTACTTGAGTGAATGATTGAACGAGATAGAAAACCCCGGATCTATTTTCATCCATCTGGGCTGCGATTTCAGGAAATGTACTAAATCATCCGTACAATGGCTTTACATTGGTGGTCATCTCGATCATGGGTCTATATCTATACACAACTTTCTATGTAGTTGTAAAGAAAGTTTATATTCTGAGCATGGGTATGCCTTCCCTTAGCAATTCATGAGAAAAAATCAAAATATGATGATATTGTATTGTAATCGATGCAGGTCACCAACCACTTCAAAACCTCCTCATCACATCGTAAAGCATTTCACTCGACATTTCATTTTTTAATTCATTCTTTACGGGGAAACTTTTATAGATCCATTTGAGCACATCACTCCCATCATCTAGATCAGTGTTTTAGGTTTCATAAAACCCTAATTTCAGTTGCTAATGTCCTAAACAAGTCAACCTTTTGAATGCCTCCTTCCTAGACAGTTTCATGGCTTTAAGACATCTTGAAATGACCTCTAGAGGGACCAACACAGTTAGTGTTTCTAGGAAAATTAGTATTCCTAAAGAATGCTAGCCCTCTAGGTTTGGCAGCTCCCTTAGAAACAATAGTTTAAAGCAATTCAATGATTTCTTCTATGTGTAACAGATAAGAGAAAGATAATGGAACCAACTTGGAACTTTCGCTTAATCCCTTGCTTGATCTCTCTCCCCTTTGACAGATCCTACAACTCCTCCCCATACTTAACATGCTTAGAGAGTACCTGCACAAATACAACAACAAAGAACCGTTAAATCATTGCGACCTATTACAACATAAACGTTACATAATCAGATATATAATGAAAAAATGATAGCATTCACAAATGATAGCATTCACAAATGATAACATTCACAATTGCACAATCATATGGAAGAAAAATTAAAGAGCTTTATTAATAGAAAGGAGAATTACAACCCAGTTGTTTGATCCAGCATCATCCTTCTAGCTTCAATCCCTCTTCACCTCATGAAATAACAAGATCACTCAACAATAATATAATTCTCTTTCCTCAATTACAAACTATCAGCACCTACTTGCAATTCACAACATTCCAGCCTCTAGATCTCTTGGAGGAGGGATCCATTTATAGATGTGTGCAAGGGTGTGAGTCATCCATGGTGTTTGATTAGTGTCATTCCTCTTGCTACAGTTGGTTCCACATGACAAGGGATTGGATAGATCCCTTATTCATCCTTGGGTGAATTCAGAGAGGCAAGTGGCACAGGAGAAGTTTCTAGAAGATTCCATGAGCAACCACTTAGCAAATTGTCTCAGACATTTGTCCATCCTTGCCCATCGCACCCTATAAAAGGCCTAAACAATATGCATTGCACCCTAGCAGTGTACCACTCAGTATGCATCACGCTTTGCTAGTGGAGCAATCAGTATGGTTCAATTTAGGCAATTTCTAGATGGTTTCTCAGATGGAAATTTTGGGGAATGATGTATTTAGATGACTATGTTCTTTTAGGGTATGAAACAACTCTTTTAGGTATGGATGAGCCCTAATACATCGACATATAAGTTTGGGGTTGATGTGCCCAAATATTTCTATAACAGTTGCCCCCTAAAGCATGAAGTCGTAAATACTCATGTTGGGTGAAATGCTTTATCATGAGGATCCGAAGTTTCAAACTGGAAGGTGACTTGCATAAGTTACAATAAAATACATTATCATAATATGATTTTCATGATCTAGTTGAGGGAGGCATTCCCATGCTCAACTTTATAAATTTCATTTCATGTACATAGATCAGATAGTCATTTGCAGATACAGACTGGTGATTCTTCAGATCTAGAGTCATCATCCATGGTTAGGATGACCATCTATGTAGAGCCTTTGTACATTTGATGTTTTTATATCCCTAAATATTTCATATCCCGGATGGATGAAACTAGATCTGGGGTCTTCAAACTCGTTCAATCTTGCTCGATGTACAAGTCAATCCATGTGAAGAGATGTTTTGAAGTCAAACATGGAAAGACATCACTTGATTACCATCTAATGATGTGAGTTGTTAACAGACGCAAGAGGGATCACCGATAATGATAGCGATCCTCAAGGTACTACAGTACAATTCACATGGTGTGAATATATGATCCAATGTTGAACACCACACAAAATATTTTTGTAGAAGGCCATTGATGTCAACCTGTTGCCGGAAGTGAGAAATTTTCCATTGATGTATGCGAGCTTCAAAGAACTGAAAGGGTTGTTTCTAAGTCAACTTCTTGGATAATGAGCTGATGTCGACAAGAAGTGACCCGTCATAGGAGGGCCTTGATGTATCCCTTATCTATGACATAAAACAAAGCAAATGATTTCTGGAAGTGAAAAATGAACTGATGACACAAGGTTCAGAAATGGTGGTCATGGAAAATGAAGGTTGGAGGTATTGCAACGTATGAGATGTTAAATGGATGGTGATTTCTCAACTGAATGACTTCTCTTCAACATGTCGACGACATTGAGATGAATTGGTAGCGTTAACCCCAAAATATGGATGGTATGAAAGACCAATGGTGAGATGACAGGTGAATGGAATAACCCAACCCAACTCAATAATGGAGATGAAGTGAAAGTGTCATGTTCAAGAGTAACTTGCTACCATAAATTCTTCAAGTTTTTTCCCTTTTTCCCCAGTCATTGTTGACCAGTACCTCTTTATTTTTGTCAATATTGAGGAGGATAACTTATTCTTGTTCTATAATTAACCCTTTGGGCAAACCTGTCGCTATTTAATGTTTTAACGAGTCTAGCGACAGTGAAACTCGGTCTTGTCTAGATGGACAAGTTTGTCGCTATTGTTTTAACGAGTTTAATGACAAGGATAACTTGGTCCTTTTCATGTTTAGAGAGTTTGAAAAGGGACAAAAAGAAAACTCCATAAATTATTTTTCGTAAAGTAATCCCTCAGGTCCGAAAAAGGATAAAATAATACAAGAGGGATGATGTTTCCAATACTTTAACGAGTTGGAAAAGACAAGCACTCGATGATCTTTTCATGTTTAATGAGTCTGAAAAGGGTTTAAAGAGGACTATATTTTGAGGAACGAGTGGTGTCTAGGGTATAAACTGGTTCTGGTGATGTTGGAACTTCTCAAAACATGTTGATTGATGTGAATAGGTTGGCTAATAAGACCACTCATTGCAATTGTCCCTCAAAACGGGTAAAACATCCAAGTGAACACGTATGGTCAGCCAAAGAGATGGTGGTGATGAGATGAAAACAACCAAGGCTCAAAAATCTTACAGAATGGCAATCACAAGGGTTAAAAATTGAAAATGGGTTCATTTTTAGACAAGCTTGAACCATAGGGAACTATGCTTGGATTTAGTTTCTTGTTTACACAAGCATGAAATGAACAAACTATGCTTGGCTTCAGTCTCTTTTTTTACACAAGCATAAAATGAGAAAATATGCTTGAATTGGTTTACATGCCCCCAGCATGATGAAAAAGAGAGTCTCTGGTAACCAAATGGAAGTCACCGCGGTGAAGCAAGACAAAAAGGAGAGTCTTCTGTAACCAGATGGAAATCGTTGTACTGAAGCAGGACGGTTATCCAACACTTCTTTGGCTTCGTGTAGATAGACAAAGATGAATGGTGTGATAGACCAATCACATAACCTACAGGGAAAATTATCTTTACAATTAGGTGCATGCCCCCCAAGCTTCATTACATTCACCTAAGTAGACTACTCACGGTTATCAGGTGGATGGAATGAAGGTCCTCTTACGAGTTCGAGTGAACGACTCAACTTGGAACTTAGGACCTTGTTTCATTTTGTAAAAGAGATTGACACAAGACAAGGAATTATGCTCACATCCTTGCTTTCATTTTTTAATGAGGTTGACACAAGACAAGGAATTATCCTCATACTCATTTGATCACAACTCACAAGTGGTCATGAAGGAGAGATCTAATTCCAATTCCCCTAGTACATAATGTACAACAACACTGAATTGATCGTTAGTCGATGTAGGTATGGAATAGGTTACCATATAATTAACTTGTGGTGGGGATGATACCATTGGTATAAATGGACCATTTAGGGTCGATGGTTGACTAGGAGCTATATTTGGACCAGGAAATGAAAGTTGGTCAATGGTGACAATCTTGCCTTCATGTGGGAAACACGTCACTCGAAAGAGTGTGGAAACAATAACTCCCATATCATAAACATAGTCACACCCAAGAAGTAAATTGTAATATAAAGAGCGTGGGACTACCATCACGTTTAGATAAACAGTTTTCCCTCCCAAAGTAATAGGTAACTTAGGAAGGATCCCTAACGGTCCACTGGTTCCTTTGTTAAAGCCTAACAGATTCTGTGTAACAGGGACAAGCGGTGGCAAACCAAGCGCTTTGCAAGCAGTTGAGGAAAGGATACTCATTGATGCACCTTCATCTATAATAGTGCTAGACCCAATCATTTTACAAACTTGTACTATGATCTGGAAAGGCACATAAGAAAGAAGGCGGGATCTTGCTAGTCGATTCCAATCAAAGGAAGTGACTAGACTACTTGGAGGGGGTACCGAAGAAATGGGAGAATTAACCCCTTGAGTTATGAGAACTAGAGGGTTTTCCTTCTGTCTTGATGGAACAAGAAGATTTCCCCCAAGGTTGTTAGAATCCAAAGTAACAAAAAGAACTTGAACGGTATCATTTTTACTCTCTTTGGGAAAGGTACAATTAGCTGAAGGTGAAATCGGGCCAACTGTTACCTCGACCTATTGATTTTGGTCGGGTATAGATTCATAGGATTCACTTTCAAAGAGAGTGGTTTCAACCGACAGTTGATTTTGCCCAGTCGGTTCTTCAACTAGTGAACGATTTAGGGAGAGTTTCCTGTAACCAGATGGAAGTCACTGCGGTGAAGTAGGATGTTATGCAACACTCTTTTGGCTTCATCGAAAAAAGGAAAAAGGTGAAGGCAATGATTACCTTCACGTAACCTACATGGAATCCTGACCTTTCCCTTCTTTCCATGAACTCTACTATCACTAGTTGATGGTGTGTTACCAACATGATCTCCATAGGCTGATGACATAGGATGATGTGAACGGGAAGACCATTCTTTTAAGATCTAAGGAAAGTAAGGACAATTTTGATGAAAATGGTCTTTCGCACAAATTACGCATGGATATTTGGCTTTGTGAGGCTTAATGGATGGATTTTCATCAGATGTTGCATTCTAAGCAATGGTTGCTTGGTTTCCCCCTTGCTGAATTGGCTTCTTCTTCTTCTCCTGCCCTTTCTTCTTCTTCTCGGCCACCTGGTTACTAGTATCAATACTTTCACCAAGCGAAGAGGAAGAAGGGGAGGAAGAAACAAATGATGAAGAAGGCAAAGGGTCAACTTCAGGATCAACTAGATGTTGATTTTTTTCCAATTGAATGTGTACTCGATTGTGGAGAAATCATGAAATTTTGAACCAAAGAGGTTGAAAACAACCATACTGGCAAGCCAATGGTAAACCTTGGAAGGGATAATGTAGCCATATAAGGAGCACCAATATTTCCGAAAGAAGGAAAAGGACTAGGATTCCCATCAAAAGGGATTCCTTGATCAGTGGACTCTGGATTTGTCGCCATATGTCTAAACCTAAGATCAACTAAGGAATAGGGATGTTATTCGGAATTCAATTAATTTTAAAGACACTTGGACACGACTTTTCTTTTTCAGTTTTTAAGAGTCGAGAAAAAGCTAAACATGACTCTAGTCTCTTTTGAATTTTAATGAGCCTAAAAGGACAAGTGCTCAGATGGACCTTTTCTTTTAAAGAGTTGAAAAGGAATGAAAGTGACTTCTCTGGAAAATCTAGGCAGAGGGATTACCAAACCAATCACAAAACTACAATAAACACCTTAGTGATAAATTAGAAAGAAATTACCAAGGACTTATGTACGGCAGTCAATCTTCCCGAATGTTGTGTTTAGTGCATTGAGATCAATAAGGTGGCAGACTCAGTTTCCTATGGATAAAGGATTTAAGCTTATTTTGGTCTCCCAATATATACATGACAGTACAGGGAGCACAAGTCCATGCTAGCACTTGTCATATCAAGGAGGAGGAATCACCCAACCTTCAATGAAAATGATAGCCACTAGTTTTAACGACGCCAGAACACGTCACTAGCCTAGACCTCTAGATATGTTGCGTTAAGTTCCAAAGCATTGTTAGGTTCATTGAAATTCATTTTAAAGTTGATCTTGTTTAGAGTTTTCCTTTTAATGGTTCACTGTGTGATGATGATCTAAAATTCCTAATATGTAATCTACAATGATAAACAATATTTGTTTATTTTGAGCAATGAAAATCCTAGCTACTAGGGAAAGAAGATAATAGTGCTTTTAAGCAAAGAGAAAAGAGCACACACTAGTGCATTTCCTTAAATCATCTTTTCACCCACAAATAAAAAAATTCTAAATGCAAATTCATGTATTTGTTCTCGTTCTTCTTAATGTGAAGAATGCCAAAAAGGAAAACTAAATGCAGCAAAGATCTAAAATATTTCACTCAAAATGACATTTTTGACAATTTCTTCTTCAAAAGAGAAAGGAAGACTCAAAATGACACTTTTTAATTTTGAATAAAAATTATTTTGACACTTCGAAAGAAAAAAAAATCAAACGAAATACATGAATAAAAGTTCAATTGATTATCAAGGGAAGGAAAAACAACACTTCTCTTTTCCACAAAAAACAACAATTACGACACTTTTTGTATCAAAGCGACAAATCGAATAAAATAACTTTTCGACAAAGGATTGTAAATGAGGAAAAAATACATAAAAACATTCACTAATCCTAATGTAATTGAGGCTTATCTAAGTGATGCAAGTAAGCTTCAGTAAAGATGCACTGTTCATTTGCAGCGAAAGAACCAAACAAAACTGAAAACAAGGTGAAAACCCTCAATTTCCAGATGGAAAAAGAGTTCAATCAATCATCACACCTAGGCTTCACAAAAACTAAGATGCATCGCACTTACTACACTCGAGAGGTGTGATGCATACTGAGTTACATTGGAAGATAGTGTGACGGTCTAGGGAGTGCAACTGAAATGGGTTTTAGCTCAAATGTGGAGCTGTTTTCAATGAGTTAAGCTGGGTTTTGATGAACAACGATGAGAAAAGTATGATGGAATGTCTTAAGAGGTTACTAAGCTAACAAAAGGGCATCTAGATGTGCTTGCAAGTCAAATGTTTAATTCATAAACTAAACCAGAGATTGACTTAAGCAACATTCATCTACTATGCAATTGCAAAGCAAGAGCAGTTCGAAGGATACCTGGCTGACTTCAGACTCTATCTATAGCTTATCAAATTGAACATAAAAACAAAAAGAACAAAAAACAAACATTTTTTCATTCCCTAGTGGAGTCGCCAATTTGTTTCTGGGAAAACTAGTATTCCTAAAGAATTCTATCCCTCTAGGTTTGGCAGCTACCCTAGAAGCAACAATTTAAAGCAATTCAATGATTTCTTCTATGTGTAACAGATAAGAAAAAGATAATGGAACCAACCTAGAACTTCCGCTTAATCCCTTGCTTGATCTCTCTCCCCTTTGACAGATCCTGCAACTCCTCCCCGTACTTAACATGCTTGGAGAGTACCTACACAAGTACAGCAACAACGAACTGTCAAAGAATCATGATCTATTACAACATAAACATTACAGAATCAGATATATAATGAACAAATGATAGCATTCACAAATGATAACATTCACAATTGCACAATCATATGGAAGAAAAATTGAAGAGCTTTATTAATAGAAAGGAGAATTACAAACTAGTTCTATGATCCAGCATCATCCTCCCAACTTCAATCCCTCTTCACCTCATGAAATAGCAAGATCACTCCAACAAGAATACAATGCTCTTTCCTCAATTACAAACTATTAGCACTTACTTGCAATTCACAACATTCTAGCCTCTAGATCTCTTGGATGAGGGATCCATTTATAGATGTGTGCAAGGGTGTGAGTCATCCATGGGGTTTGATTAGTGTCATTCCACTTGTTATAATTGGTTCCAAAAGACAAGGGATTGGATATATCCCTTATTCATCTTTGGGAGAATTCAGAGAGGCAAGTGGCATAGGAGAAGTTTCTAGAAGTTTTGTGAGCGGTGTCCTTTGGTGTTTTGTCTGAGGAACTTACCCTGTAAATTCCTACATGGTATCAGAGCTATGTTGGGTCCCTATAATACTAGTGATTACCCCATTACTATTGTAGTTATACCCCTTATTAATATTGTTGTGCCCCTATTGCCCCCATATTTTTATTACTGTGCCCCATAGATCCCTCTATTGTTATTTTTGGTGGCTTTATATTATTTATATTGTTAGGTCGGCTAGATTATATTGTGAACGCCTTAGACTCCTATATATAGAAAGGAGGTTTTTTTTATTTGAATCATCCAAGAATTGTTCATTTATGTAATTTAAAGGAGGTTTCCCCCTCAAAGAGGCTGAATTCTAAGGCGTTGATCTATCTTTTCTATCTTTTCTTGAGCTGGTTTCATAACATTTGGTATCAGAGCTTTGGATTCTAGGGTTTCTCTGCTCCAAAAAGTTCATTGTGGAATTTTCGCTATAACTTTTTTTCTGTGAGGTTTCAGAAGTCCCAAAAAACACCCATTTGAGAAGAAACCGCTCTGAATCTTGGGTCCGAATTTCAGAGCTTTTCGCGCTATATTTGCAGAGATATGATCTGAGGAAGTTGGCCGTTTTGCATACTCCTGAATTACATTCCAAACAGGTGACCTGGGGAAAATCGTCATAACTTTCTCTCTGGGGATCAAATTGAAATTTCATAAGAATTTATAGAAAGAGGATGGAATTTAGTTTCTTGTATGCATTTTTTAGATCCAAAGGTAGAAACAGTGACTCATGGTACGTCATACAAGTTCGCTCTACTGAACTAGTCTATAATCAAGTCACTGTGGGAGATTTCACATAACTCTTCCTTGGAGAATCCAATTTGGGTCAGACTTGTGGCATTGGAAAGAGGACATAGAGGGCTACTACAGATCACAAATTTAGAACTAGATGATCGGAAAGTACAGAGATACATCAGAGGCAATATCGAGCTCCTACAAAGTGAAGAAAGGTGTGTAGATTTTCTTAATTTTTTTCTTAAGCTTGGTTTGAAAATTTATTTTGAACGAATTCAAAGGGCATAGCAGAGAATTATTATCGGTAACTGATGCCCCGAGGAAAGAAAACGCAAACACCTAGTAAGGAACCTGAAAGATCTAGCATGAATCATGAAGAAGAGGAAGAAATGCAACATGATATATCAAAATTACAAGACCAAGTGCAACAACTGTCCTTACACAAAAAGGAACAGAATCTAAGATGGATGGTTTAAAGAAAGATGTAGAAGCTAAGATGGATGGTTTAAAGAAAGGTGTAGAAGCTAAGATGGACTATTTAAATAAAGGCGTAGAAGCTAAGATGATTGACGTGGAAGCTAAGATGGATGATTTGAAGATAGATTTGAAGACAGACATGGACGAATTGAAGATAAATATGAATAAGTTGCTACAAGAAATGGGCACTAAGGGTGAAAGGGTACTAAAGGAAATTCATGATGAGAATAAAAGAAATGTTAATCATGATTCCATAGACGCTAATGTTGGATCGAAGACTCACCATATTCCAAAAATCGATATGAGGAAGTTTGATGGCAAGGATCCTGCCACATGGATATTACAGATGGAGCAATTCTTCGATCTCAATAATGTGCAAAACACACAAAAGGTACGTATGGCAACTTTATATTTGGAACCAAATCAGTTCGTATGGTATCAATGGCTTTGCTCTCGTAAACAATTTTATCACTTGGGCAATTTTTACGGAAGAATTGGTAGCACATTATGAGGATACAAAAAGCAACACTTTTTTTAGCCAATTGATAAGTCTCAAACAAAAGGGTTCAATAATGGAGCACATTGAGGAGTTCCAAAAATTGAACATAAGGGAAAAAGATATTCCAGAGGAGCATAGGATTGATGTGTTCATAGGGTCTTTAAAGGATAATATCCAACATGATGTTCGCCTTTGGGAACCTGATTCATTAGAGAAGGCATTCAGGTTAGCAAGAAAAATGGAAAGCAAAATTATGGCAACCAGGAAGCATACCACTCACAACTATAAAGACGGAAGTGTTGTTGCCCCTAGTCTTCACAACCTATAAGGTTGACACCACAACAATTGGAAGAAAAAAGAGCAAAAGGGCTTTGTTATAGTTGTGATAGCAAATACACTAAGGGTCATAAGTGTGCTGAGAAGAAATTATTTCTACATAGATTTTGGGAGAGGAGAAGAAGGAGCAAAGAAATGGTCAAAAGAATGAGGATATAACTCCAGGAACAAAAGCCTAGATGAATAACAAATAAATCCGACCATATCTTGTAATGCATTGGCATGAATTACCACTCCTCAAACCATCAAGATAGAAGGACAAATCAGAAGAAAAAGGTAATAGTTTTGATTGATTCAGGAAGCACCCACAATTTTATTCATTGTAAGGTAGCAAAAGAATTGAATTGCTTCCTATATCCAGCTCCAGAGTGTCAAGTGATGATTGCAAATGGAGGAACAATAAATTGCTCTGGAAAGTGCCATAATATCAAGCTATCCATGGGAGAATATGTATTGACTAGCCCATGCTTTCCATTCCAATGGGAGGTGCTGATGTTGTACTAGGAGTCTAATGGCTACAATCCCTAGGTACAATAGCTTTTAATTTTCAAGAACTTTTCATGAGATTTTCTACGGAAGGAAAGGAAGTTGAATTAAGGGGTAT
>APFE030553510.1:16787-36178 GCA_000404065.3 Pinus taeda
AAATTTTTTTAAGTAATCATAATTTAAAAATATTCGAGATAATAAATTTTAAAGTGTGAAAAATAAGTTTTCTAAAAAAATGTATGCTGTGTCAACACGTCGTATCTACACATTTCAAAATCAGCATGAAAATCACTAATATTTAAAAGCAAATATTTATATTTGATACATTAGAAAATTTAAAATGTCAAAAATATGCCCCCAACAAAAAGAAATGTATTATGTTTAACCACTTTTAAAAATCGGGTCATGTTTTTACTACCCCTACGAAACGGGGAATCGTATCGGTTATTTAAAGTGTCAAAAACTATACTCTAAAAAAATATGTGTGTTCTGCATCGACCCTTTTCAAAATCGGGTCAATTTTTTGCTATCTCTACGAAATGGGTAACAGTGTCAGTTCCTGTTTCAAAGTTTACATTGTTTAAAATCAAAATATCATTTCTGGGATTAAAACAAATCCAATCAAATTAAATTTAAATAAATAATTGAAAAAAAATATAAAGCCCTCTATTGATGCCTAAGATAGTTTAATTGGCTAAGATATTAGTGACGAATGAGCCTGCAATTTGAAGAGACTTGGAAAAATGAAAATGCAAAAAATAACTCAGAAAATTGATTTTGTTTTATAAATTCGGAATTTGATCTTCTGCCTGATTTTTGACCCAATAAATGACTAAATCTATTAGTGAAACCTCCTCAGAAATGTTTTCCTTGATTTTATCTTTCCAATGAGCTGTCCTGGGCCTCATTTGGCAAAGTATAACTCAATCTATGAGCCTCCAAAATTGATGGATCAAATATAGAAATTCTATTGCTAAGCTAAAAATGAGAATTTTAATTAAATATTTAACCATAAATTAAAATTCCAATTATTTAATAATTAATTATGAACTAAACTAATTAATTAATAAACTATGTATTAATTAATATCTAACTAATTAAAATATTAACTATTTATAAACTAATTAATATTAATATAAATAATATTTAAAATTTAATTTAATTATATATTATATATTAATTAATATAATATATTAAATATTTTAAACTATTAAAAAAATTAAACTAACCTACCATTCTACTTTTAACCTCATTGGTATGAATGAATTTATTTTAAAACTTTAAAAACTAACTAGAATATTAACTATTTATAAACTAATTAATATTAATATAAATAATATTTAAATTTAAATTTAATTTAATTAATTGAATATTATATATTAATTAATATAATATATTAAATATTTTAAACTATTAAAAAAATTAAACTAACCCACCACTTTACTTTTAACTCATTCGTATGGATGAGTTTTAAAACTTTAAAAACAAATGGGTTATGAAAAGAGTGCCCTATGCCCCTTCGCATTGATAAATCGGGAGAATGAATGTTTATAAAACTTGTTTACATTTGAGAGTCGTGATCCAATCACATGTGACATGTTTTTTTAGCAATTGGCGTTAGAAGGAGTATCGGGGTTTAAGAGATGTGTTTATTAAAAAGTGCCGATGTGATTGAAAAGTTATGATGCGATTCTCCTAATTACAAAATAAACTTTATATATTTTTATATATTAAATTTTAATTTAATTTAATTAATTATATTTTACATAATAATAATTTAATATTAATATCCAAAGATCAATTTTTTTTAATGGTTTATTTATGAGGTTTATTTTATAAACTATAACCACTTTAATAAAAATGAAAATTAAACTATAACTATTTTGAAAATAAATGAAAAATAAATTACAATCACTTTGAAATGATGATTTTTCAAGATTAGTAATTTATTGGAGTAAATTACTAAAATCCGGTTGCTTCATGATTTGGTTATAGAAGTAAAAAAATGAAAAAATGTTAAAGAAAACTAACTAGGGGTTAATATTTAAAATAAATGCATTATTGAACTAATTTATTTACAAAATGCAATATTGTACATTTTATGCATTTTTAATCAAGGTTAGATAAATGAGACTTCAAAGGAGTACCATTTTCAAACGAGTTGATCAAATGAGGTGAAACAAGCGTTAATGAGAAGCTTATAAAAAAATATTTTAACAAAGAAATTAAAACAAGAATCCAAAGAAAATGAAAAATTAACAAAAGCATAGGATAATCAAAATTAAAATCCTAGAAGGTGTTTAGCCAAATTTTTTATAGAAAGGGTCCCCATTAATTGAAGTGAACAAATCAATAATGGGCGTGGGTGGGTGGTTGTGTTTTCACCACAACTGGTCATTGGCCACATTGGGTGAGAGGTGAAACTGCTAAAAATAGAAAGTTCTAAAAATAGCATTTCTAGGTCCCTTCCTATTTATAGCAGTTCCTAGTCTATCTATAGGAAGTAAAATTAATTTTGTTCTTAACAACAATTGGAAATATTAATTAATTAATTTAGTTGAGTTAATTAGTTAAGGAAATTCGAATTTGAAGTCTTTGTGAGCACGCACATGAGTTGTCACACTGATTGAGGAATTTATCCTTAATTTCCTCCACTGATTGAGGGAATAAGTATGAGTTCTATAATAAGAGAATCAATTGACTTAGTTCTAACTAGTCAAGTCCAGTTAGATTATTTTAACAAGTTTTTAAAATAATAAAATATAGTTTGTTAATTCTTGCATGCATGTGACAACTATTATTTTAGATAACTAAGAATTCACTCATGGATAACTGTTGCATGTCAGTTTTGTCAGAGACCCAGTTGAGATCAGATGTGGGACAGTGTACTATCAAATGCTTGGATATTTTTAGTAAGTATTCTTTGCATGGAGAAGAATCTATTATAGGATATTGGAGGACTTGTGGCCTATATATTGAGGCCTAGGTAGTCCATGATTTTCATCTTCTGATTGAAGATCATCAGGATCTTCTGATTACAGAGAGAGTAAGATAGCTATTGAGCTGATTCTTTTTGTATGTTGTTGAGGATCTCCACATAATTGATAATACATGGTTGGGTTTTATGCTGGTGCTTTCCCCTGGATATATCTTGTGTTATGTGTGATTATCTCTCTTGATCAGTTATGCAAGTTTCTACTTGATGTTGCTCATGAATTCGATTATGCTTCCGCTTAATGTTTTGTAGAAGTAGAAAAAGTATTATGCTTTAGGACATTGCATATATCGGTTTGTTCTATAGGTGAAATTTCTACAGTTGCTTCATCTCTCTGTGTTGTTGATGTTGGAAATACTGAGAGGGGGGTGAATCAGTATTTCTTAGCAATTAGCACTTTTTAATCTTTTTTAGAGCATTAGTTAATCTTCAATTATTATTATTTGTTCTTCTTCAGATGACCATAAACAATAATCAATAGTAGACAACACCATACAATAATGCAAAAAGATAAAACAGAGGACACAAATATTTTTAGGTGGAAAACCCCCTTCGGGTAAAAAACTACCGAATGCTTCTTTAGTAATTGTCTTCTCCTTGTTAAAAGAAAATTGTTTACATCAAGATTTTAGCTACAACTGAGGGAGGCGTCAACCCCCTAATTCACAGGCTACAAACTATAGGACGCTACTAGACCCTAATATCCTGTTGCAACTAGAAGGATGCCCAACACCTTGTAGATCAGGCCATAACCTGATGAGTGCCCCAACGCTCTGTTTACCAACTGCTGTCGACAAGGATGCTACACTGTCCAGTTAGTTTATCAGCCACAACTGAATGGATGCCACATCGCCCTATGCAAGCCACATCCCTAGCACCACCCTTTCGCCCTAAAGTGTTCTCAGGCCACAACTTGAAGGTGACTCCAATTACCTAGAAGAGTCGATAGACCATGTTTCACAATTTTCACACTAGATCCCCTGTACTCTGAATTAATATAGACTAGATGTAAGGATGATGTTGTATAAATGTCGAATCTTGGTAGCCACTGATCACTGTTTCCACAAACTAATTACTGCACAATTCTACATATCAAGCTATCACTGTTCAACTGCACATCACTGTCACTGCACACTGTATATCACGGTCACTCCAAATCACTGCACAATTGTTGGCTATCACTGCATGTTACTTCTCATGAATGAATAATCATCAATGCTCAAATACTGCTATCATCAGGCTTCACATGATGCTGCAACCATCTAGCACTGCTATCAAATAATGGCACAAACCAAGGTGCCTTAGGTCATCCCGATGACCTACAATCAGTGCTTTCAAACTAGGCCCAAGAAGGGCTACAAGCATTTGTCTTCTCACTTCTACTACTGATCAAAAATCATATATTGTTGTCCATGTCCCACGTCAATACGCTGTATAACAAGGTCATTATCACTTGTCAAGGGTCATGCCAATGTGTGTTAAGTCTATGTGTCAATTTACTAAATATGTCAAGTCAATAGCAAGTGTATAAGTTAATGTCAAAATAAAATTATTGTAATCTATAGGTGAGGTCTTAAAAGTCAAGATTATATGTTACATGTCATAGCTAGCCAAAATAATTGATGTCATTGTGGGTATAATAACACAGTCAATGCATAATCATTGTCATATCATTGAAGGTTGCATCACCTAGTCAAGTCACTAATAGGCATGTAAATCTAAGTGTAAGATTAACCAACATCTTTGTGATAGGTATATAGATCTAAGTATAAAATCATTGTCAAGAGTCATGTCACTGTTTATGTGTCATAGTCCATATCTCAAATTCTATCAATGTTACTAAGGATTACAACTATCATAAGGTCAAGTCAAGTCAAGTCAAATATCCTGTCAAGTTAAGGATCAAACACCAAATTAATTCAAATCAAAAGTCAATACTATCATCATAGTCTTATTTCCTTGCAGACTTTTGCTACATTCATCTTTTGCCACATCAAGTCAAGGATTACTAATTCAATAGGCAACCATAAGTATTACTGCAATCACATTACATATGAATCCATCAAACCATAGTCACATGTATAGTGAATACCTACAGGTCTTCAAATTACTGTTAAACATTATATAATTGTTTTGCAAGGTCACATAAGGTACGGTGTTCTAAGTCATGGTTAAGTCTATTACTGCAAGGTCACATAAAATAAGTGCTATGTTATTTATGTTACTAAGTGTCACTTACAAGCCCATATACATATACCACAATTATCTATGTGTCCTTGTCATGTTAAGTTATTGTCATATCATTTACTGCTTTGTAAGATCAGATAAAGCATGTCTGTGTTTTGGTTCAAATTTACAATGAGAGGTTTTTCAATGCTGAATCAATCATTGGCTTAGTGCATGATGCTTAAAATTTTTCAATTTAATATCAACTTACTGCCACTGTCTTGTGATAAGAATCAACGTCATATATTGACAATGGGACCAATGTCTTTACACATGTCACTGTCCATACATATTATTAGATCACTGATATAGTGTGTCAAAGTTTACTGCATCATCATCCCAATAACCAATGTGTGTACTATGCTTCAACAATGACAAAAACCTTAGTCTTAAACTATTGTTACAAACATATACTACTGCAAAATTATTGCTCTTATAGATATAAATGTTTAAACAAAGAGACTTCAAATCTGACTTTTGCAAAAAGGTGTTGTAGAGGCCCATCGAGTAGGTCCTAAACTATTTTGGCTTACAAGGAGGACTCACACACATATATGAATATGGGTAGACTTAACATTATTTTATGCTAGAGTCAGTTACAACAGAATTGCACCACAAAAGTCATGGATTTCTTGAAGACTCTGCCTTGAATGTTTCTAAAGTGATAAAGGTCTGTAACGATTCACAGGAGCTCCACAACTGTAGTGATTTTAGACTAGTAAGTTTATGCCCAAAACATGACCAACGAATCCATAAAAATAAGAACATAACTTGCAACTTTGTAAGGGGAGCAAAGGAAAGTCTTAACCTTAAACTACACAAGATCAAGAGATAAAAAGGAAAGATCCTTACCAAAAAAAAAAGTTCGTTGTCCTTAGAGATATGCACTTTATTTTCCTTATAGATCTTTGTTGGCCTTGCCATCACACTTCTCTTCCTTAGAAAATTTCACCAATCTACCCTAGGAAGGTCGAGTAATTTCAGAGGTCAAGCATAAAAGGATTCATTGAGATGTTATGTTTTGGAGGTTATGAGTCTCTTTTTATAGTGTGTGGTGAAGCTAGTTAGGGGCACTTAAGAGATAGAAGTTATGGTCACACTTTTATTTTTATATTTATTAATATTATTTTATTATTTTAAATAACTGTCTTTATTCCTAAGCAAGCCATTTAGGTATTGGGTCTATTTTAATATTGTTTGGTAAGAGCTTCATAGGATATACGTTCGAGAGGATTTAGGCTTATGTAAATTCTTAGTGAGTGTTATTTAAATTCTATTGAATGGTTTCTTAAGCCCTAAGATAAGATTGAGTTTCGAGTATCGTTTGTCTAAGCTCTAAGGAATTTGTAAACTAACCCTCTTTGGTGTGTTTTGTAGGTGACACATGAGTGTATTAAGTCAATGATTGATTTATTGTCTTTGGTTTTTGAAGTTATGTAAGTTATATGGGGTGAGATTATGGTGATAAAAAATGTTGTATGCCGAAAACCGTAGGAGGAGGTGTCATGTCACTACCCCTAGGGGTTTTAACCCAGAAACAGGGGTCACTAACTTCAATTGTGAATATATCTCAAACTAGGAGGCCTCTTGAGGCATACCAGATATCAAAAGAAACATATTTTCGAGGAGAATCTAATGACATATATCTCTGACCCATACTTAATGATTTTTCCTACCAAAAACACTCGACAAAGTTAGGGAACATCCTCAGTCCAAGGAACCCAAACCCTAGGACTTGGGTTTTTAACCATCCAACGATATAGCTGCCATATTCTTGTAATCTGATAATTACTAAGAAGCGTTCATTAACCATTTGACATCAATGACTGGTGTTTTTAGTCAAACTCAAACCCAATCAACTCCATGGGCTGACATCAATGACAAAACCATCCAACAATTGATTCTCCTTCAAAAGAAGGACCAAACTCTGGTACATCACACAATGATTCATCCTTGAAATGGATATAATCATTGATGATAACTTTCTAAGTATGCAAAACGGCGGTGACCTTATCAACAAATTTCTAAGTGGCCTCGGCAGTAGGCTCAATAAGTTGAGACTAAAGAACTTCTTATAACTGTCTATCAACTATAGAATGAAAGGTACGTAGTGTGACAAAATGGTTCTGTGCAACCGATAGAAGGTCCCTTAATACCTATTTTGTAGCATGTGATGCCTCTTCCAACTGGTGGATCTAGGTGTTTAAGGCATCAACTTATTTGAGGAGATTTTTTCGCTGATCTAAATTAGGAGCCTTCATAGCTTGATCAAACAAATTTTGCGCAGTTTATCGAAGTAGGGATAGTGAATAGTTCTTCTTTGCGAGCACACCACTCCAATTTGAAACTTGACGAAAAATTTCCTAGGGGTCATCCACGAACTGGTTGAGAGAGTCCCAGAATGATGATGCCTTAGGAATTTCGCGAGTAATCTATTCTCAATACTGCAAGGAAGGATCTGGGAGTGTCTGACAAATTTTAGTAGCAGTACTTTGCAATTCCTAATTCATCGGATTCGGTAGGGGAACACATAAAGAAATATTATAGAGACTCTAGAATAAATTCAACAATTTTGGGCCACATTCTCTGAAATCTAGATCCTGAATATGCAATTTGCTTCTCCAAATGTTCTTTGTCATCTTGCTCAATTGTGACCAAAGTGATCTGTTGTTGTTGTTGCTCACAGGCCGCAAAAAGTTTGTGATATATGTAGTCAATAAGAGTAAGGCGATATTCTAGCTAAGAAGTAAAAGATCTGATGAATTGAAATAGGTGTAAGCAATGATCAATTATGGAGATCAGCAATGGAAAGAATGTCTGATGATGGGAATCAAGTTTGTAGGGGTTGCTCTCTAGAAACTAACTTTTCAGAATGACCTTGGGGTGAGGATTCCCTATCTTGACTTGTTCCTTCTGAATATCCATTTGAATTTTTGCAAGAAATGACATAGGTAGTAAGGGGATGATATCTTATCACTGGGAAACTAGCGAGAGAACTTCTTGACAATTTTTTGGATCATGAGAAAATGTAGTAAATTTCTTAGCAGAGAGAACTAAAGTGAGTTCTATTGGATGGAAAACTGGTGAAGAAATCAATGGTGTTATCATGAATTCAACCTGACTTTGTGTTGGGGCGAAGGTTTTAGGAAAAATGATGAGGTTCACCAGAATAGACTCAATTTCCACGTCGACAATTTCTTCAAGGGTAGTACCAGGATTAGTGCACTAAGAAATAGTTGCTTTTGAGGTAGTTATGGGTGAATATTGATGAGAATGAGTGGGCGAAGGGGGTTATTATTCTTCAATAATGTGGATGATTTCTTGAGTGGAAATGGAGCCTTCGTCGGTAAGATAAATTAAACTTGAAGAGTAAGGCTTAGGATTTTGACGGAGTTGTCCATCGAAAAGTCCAGCCATATCAATGAAAATAGGTAGATTTTTGGTGATGGTTGGTGGAATAACAGAAATAGGGGCAACAATAGAAACATAGGTGGAAAAATGAACAATAGAACCTACCTCATACATATCATTGTAGATGGAAGAGATTCTCTCCTTAAATTTCTTCATTAGTGGTTGGAGATCTTAATCAAAATATGTGAAACATTTCTTGCAGGACGACTAAGTTTCATCTCCAAGATCACGCAGTCGCATACCATCAAAAGAGTGGACACTTTCACCATTCTTCCCCATAGCTTGAATCCCTAGCCATGAAATTTGGAATGCAATTTCATTCAAATAAAAATGCATTTTCCTCATAGAAAAGGTTGTCAGATTCATGATATGGGGATAGATATATGAGTTTTAGTGGCTGATACCAAACCACATATGACGAGCATATTTGTCTAGCAGAGGAATTGGCAATTTGGAAACATCCTGTGTAACCTAGACCATCTTGTTATACCATTTATCGAAGGCCTACTCTTTGAATTCCCTGTTAGCTAAGTCTGTAGCAATTCTCCAAGGAGCATAGGCATAAGCTAAGGGTTCACCATCAACTACTTCAACAGGGTATATGCCTTCTGGAGTGCACCATTTCATCATTTCTAGAGGAATAACCAGGTAGCCGAAAATAAAATACGTACTGTGCTTATGAACATCCTCACATGCCTCAAAGAGATCGTTCAACAGAAAACTGGACCAATTTAACTACTCACCCTTGATGCAAGCTTCTGCGATAAATATGACATCTAATGAGCATTCTCCTTTAGTATAATCTCGTATAAGTTTACATGCAATGATATAGTAGGCAAATTTGATCTACTCGCTGTTTATCAAATCAATCACCACCCCAAGCCCCTTGCACTAGGTACCATACTTATGATAGAAATTATTGTTTCATGTTCTCTTTTCGTGCTTACAAATTCCCTAGAAAGATTTAGACACATCGAAGCCATAGGAAAATAACCCTCTAAGTCGATGGATATTATCAACATGGATCAGGTATTCCCTGTCCAACCATAATAATCCTCCATGAACTTTGCTAATTAAAAATTTGGTGCATCGCATAACCTTGCCAATAGTTCCAAACGCATGCAAGTCCCACAAGATCATTAGGGTTGATTGTTTTAGAGGGAAAAACTATGTTTTGATCTTGTGATAATCTCTGGCACTTGGTCGCAAATTTGGCTGCATAAACATGTCAGACTGAAGTGCAAGGAAAAGAACATGATTAGACAAATCATTTTCAACTACGAGATCTTTCTCATATTTCCCCAAAAGGTCATCAATGGGATGGATATGAGAATCAATAGGGAATAGAGGAACTACATGTTTTGCAAGATGACCCCATTGAAAATGACTGACAGTTGTAAACAAGATAATGAGAGGTAGAGAGAGATGGAGAAGAGGCCGCAGAATACACATGAGCCATAGTTGCAACTTATGGACTAAAAGGTTTCCATTGAACTTTCAATTGTGCTATGTCTCTATTTCAGAGCGTGACTATCCTCCGGTCTAGAATACACAGTGGTTCTGCTACGAATTCTCTATCTAGTTCCACCTGTACAACATTCCAATCAATGATGTGAGTTGGATCATGCACATACTTCTTTAGTAAAGACACGTGAAACACATTGTTAACTTTTATGTTTTCTAGAATGGAAAGTTGATAAGCGACAGGTTCAATTTTGGCTAGGATTCCAAAAGATCCACAATATATAGGTGATAACTTTGCACAAATGCCAAGTTTAAGTGTGTTTTTCTTGGGTTTCACTTTCAAATACACATTATCTGCCACATTAATTCTTTTGAAAGTCTTTTTAAATTTAGATAAATTTGGATAACCCTTTTGACGATCTTGTGCTACTTCCAAATTTTTTCTGAATTTTTTAACCACTTCTTCCATCTCCTTTAACATATCTAGCCCCAACACTAACTGATCTTTAGGATGGTCCCAACTCAGAGGTACTTTCATTTTCTGACGTATAGTACCTCAAAGGGACTCATCTTTAAATAATTTCGTTACCCATTGTTATACAAAAACTCAACCATGTGAAGGTAATCTTCCCACTTGGTTGGTTTGTCCATAATATATATTCTCAACATATCCTCTAAGATTTGGTTAGTTATTTCTATTTTTCCATCAATTTAAGGATGATAAGTTGTATTGAAATTCAGCCTTTTACCCATTCCTTTAAATAATCTCTTCCAAAATTTTGAAGTGAATTTGGAATCACAATATGAAATCACTATTTTGGGCATAATGTGAAGCCTAAATATTTCCTTCATAAGGATTTATGCTATGTTGATAACTTTAAAAGTAGACTTAACAAGGATAAAGTGTGTAGTGTTACTAAGCTTATCTATTACTACCATTATTGAATAATGTTGTTTCTTGGTTCTTGGTAAACCGATAATGAAATCCATAGATATAGTTTCCCATTTCTATTATGGAATTGGAAAACATCGCAACAATATGATTAGATGTCGATGAGAAACCTTCACTTATTGGTACTCTACACACCTAGCCACATATTTTTCTATCTCAAATTTCATACTAGGCCAATAGTAATCCTTTCCTAATACTATTATCAGTCTTTGATACCTAGGATGAGCAAGTTGTTGGTTTCTTATGTAATTCATCTAACATAAAAGTTTTCAATTATGTGCCATTAGGCAAGTAAATTATGATTTTAAACAAAAAAAAATTGCATTATTTACTAAAAAATCAACTTCATTTTAAGCTAATTTTTCAATTTTCTGCGATTTCTTTTTGATCTGTAAGTATTCCCCATCAAATTTTGTTGTTGGTTTTATCCTTTTAATCAAATAGGTTTTTTAATTTGTTGTTGAAAGTATGTAGATTTGATGTATTTTTCTACTTAAGGCATCAACAATTTTATTTTCCTTGCATTTAGTGTGTACAATTTTAAAATCATACTCACTAAGAAATGTTAACCATCTATCTTGCCTAGCATTTATGTTTGGCTACTCAAAAATATTTTCTCTTAACTAGAATTTTCTCCCCATCAAGTAATGTCTCCACATTTTTAAGGCATGTATTATGGCTATCAACGCTAGCTTGTCTAGCATTTAGGTTTGGCTACTCAAAAATATATTTAAGGCTAACATTATTTTCCCTTAGCTAAAAATTTCTCTCCATTAAATAACGTCTCCATATTTTTAAAGCATGTATTATGTCCTTTAGATTTCTAGACTCATAAGTATTACATGACCCTCTTGCATCAAATACTCTCCGAAGCGTTCTTTACAAGGATCTTTGCACACCATAAACTCCTTATTGGGCTCAACTAGTTTTAGGATGGGAGTAGTGGTTAATAACCACTTTAGCTTCTCAAAACTATCCTGACACTTTTGACTCCATTAAAAAATTTCCCTTTCTTTTGCAAAGAAGTAATAGGATAGGCCAATTTAGAAAAACCCTCTATAAATATTGTATTGTAACCTATAATCCCCATAAATTTCTTGGCATCAAGCACACCTTTAGGAACTGGCCATTCAATAATGGCTTTAAGTTTTTTTGGATCCACAACAATCCCTTCTTTTGACACTACATGACCCAAATATTGATTTTTTTTCTTGATAGAAAAAGCACTTGCTAAACTTAACATACAATTCATTCTCTTTGAGTGTTTGAAGAACAATATGCAATTGTTAATCATGTTATTCCTTTCTATTAGAGTAAACCAAAATATCATCTATAAATACTATGACAAATGTTTCAAGGAAAGGACTTAACACACTATTCATCAAGCACATGAAAATTGTTGGTGCATTAGTGAATCAAAATGGCAACACTACAAATTCATAGTGTCCATATCTAGTTCTAAATGTTGTCTTATGCATGTCTTCATATTTGATCCTTATTTGATTATATCCCGACATTAGATCAATTTTTGAAAAGATTGATGCTCCTTGGACTTGGTCAAACAAGTCATCAATTTGGGGTAAAAGGTATTTTTTTTTAAATGGTCATCTTGTTCAGTTGTCTATATTCAATAAAAATTCTCATTCTCCCATCATTATTTTTAATAAATAGAACTGGTGCACCCCAAGGAGACACACTAGGTCTTATGTACTTTTTATCCAACAATTCTTGTATTTGAATATTCAATTCCATTAACTCGGGGATACTCACCCTATAGGGAGTTTTGGACACTGGAACAACTCTAGGAATGAGATTAGTCGTGAAATCTATATCTCTTCTTGGAGGCAATCATGATATCTTCTCAAGAAAAACATCTTTGTATTGATACAAAACAAGGTAGTCTTCTAAAGATGGATTTTGTTTATTTGTATGAGCTAAATCTTCAACTTTAACAACATACACTTAACAACCCTTGTGAGCACACTTCTTCAATTGTAAGGAAAAAATATGCCTCACTAAAACATCTCTTTGCACCCCCTTAACTATGCAATCCTCTCCATCATCATTAACACAGGTGAAATATTTTTCTAGGTAGTTCAAAATAACTTTATGGGTTTCCAACCAATCCATTACAATTAATACATCATATGACCTCAAAGGTAAAAAAAATAGACTTAGTTGAGTATTCATTCCATTTAAATTCAATAAACATTTTTTGTTTTTTTTTAGTTACTTTCCTTTTGGTTCCTATGGCTAGTTGCACTAACCAAGGTTCACTTTGTTTTTCTTTCCTAAGTTCACACTTTTCAATTGAAGTAGGGGAAATGTAACTTAATTTATATCCAGGTGTTGCAGCCTCAAAATTCTGCTGCCGAAACATGGGGGATAATTATTCGGTCCAGACCTTAAGACAACTCCTTTTTCGTTTAAAGTGGTGGCTCCGACTGGGGATAATGGGACCAATTCCCAGTGTGGTTTTTAAGATGAGAATGGGTGATTTATGAGTACTTTGCAATAGAATAATGATAACCTAATTGATCTATTCTACAATGCAATTCCTCTAACTAACTTACTCTAATATAAACCTGAGTGTTCTTGTGTGATATGCGATCTACAAGGATATCTATTTAGCATGTGATAATAAAGATTAAACACAACTAAACAGAGATGATAACATAAAAGGTGATTCCTTTGACTAAATATTTAGTCAAAGGAATTTATAAAATATATTGCATATTTGATGAGTTATATATGAAAATCACAACTTTAGTTAGGCATCATACAAAAGTGCAATTAACACTTAACAGAAATAACAACTCTCACATATAATCCATGAAAATAATGTTTTGCCACTAATGAAATGTAAACAAAATCATTCATACACGATAATAGTACCATATGTGTGAAGTCCTGCTCATTTGACAAATGACATAGACCAACTTCTTTCTTCAAATCAAATTGTCTCCCAAGAATATAAAATTGCATCAACAAAATATAGTCTGATATCTAAAAGAAACGATCATGTTCCATCATTTCACCAAAGCATTCACAAACTTACAATAGTGCATTCTTTGCAAATGTTTTTGATAAAATTTTGGACATTTCTCTAAATGCATGAGAAGGGCATAAATAGTACTCTAACTAAAAGTATAAAAATAGATTATACAAAACTTGAGGAGGTTTCAAACAACATTCCTCCTAACTAGGTAACTAACTCCAAAAATAAACAGAGGGTAAATAAGAAAAACTAAGAGGATGACTTGCCATCTGCCAGCTTTTCCTTTAAGTCATAAATATCGATCATCGGTTGAATTTGAGGAGGTGGCCCGAAATGAGCCTTGAGCTATCCGCTGAAGATCGCATCGGTGAGTGGTGGCAACATTCTTTGAGTCATGTGAAGGGAATAGTTGAGAGTCATAATATGGCTATGTGGCTTAACCAGGTATTGCCAATACGACTCCCAGTTGGTCGTAGTTAGTTTTGCAATTGGCTCTCTCTGAATCCCCGCCTTCTCTTGCCATTCTTTATACGTAACAGTTAAATCAGGAATTTCTTTCATATTGCCTTCCTTGATGAGATTGGTGGCGAAGAGGGTGTGGTTCACTGCTTTGATGATGTTCTATGATACTCCCGCTGCCCTCGTGATTACTAGTTCAGCCTATTTGATTCTGGCATCCCAATCTGTAAAGAGAATGTCTTTATGAGTTTCTTTAATCTCGGGTAGATTGGTCTTCTTTCCATCTTCTATTTCCTGCCACTCAATGAACTCAGATATTCTGGAGTTTAAAATCATTAAACTCTTTTCTTTGGTCGATTGCCTTATTTGTCAGTTGGCCGCTAGTAATCAAATAGGGAGTAATATGCGACATCTTTTGGCCAAAATACTCTTGTTGTCTCACCAGAAGGGAATTTAATTCCAGGGCCTCTTTGATGAATTCCTCAGTAGTGGGAACGTCCTTGTATCTTTCCATGGATTGTTGCATTTCATGGAGTTGCATGTTTTTGGCCGATATATCGACCTCATGGCTAATTCTCAAAACCTCCATCTCTCAGTACAATTGCCTTAGTTGCTCCACCACCCACCTATTTGTGCGTGCTTTCTCTGCCTTGAGCTCTTGTTCGAGTCATGCAATTCTCTCCTCTTTCTCCCTTAGCAGAGTATAGACCTCAATTGCCTTGTCCATAGTGGTCGATGCTTATGCTTTCATGAACTGTGATAGCCTAGTTAAGTTCTTGGTCGGATTGAAAGGAATGTCCTTCCTAACCACGTCCATGGGCTCGTTTCTAGGTGGGAATTCAAGTGCATCTACCCTTCTCCTTTTCCTCTGCCTTCTAATTACAACCTTGTGTAGAGGGATATATAACACATCAAGTGGAGGTATTTCAGTCACTTTGAGGACAATCTCCGATGTGGGTAAAGCATGGATGATTTCAGTAATTTGGGACATTGTCACTTGTTCCTCTATAGGCGTAGATTGTTGGTCGGTAGACTTGGGCTCTGTATCCTTTTGAACATGTGGAGGAGTTTTGAATTCCTCTGTATCTTAGGAATTTGAGGCTTTGGGAGTGCCTTGTAATTTCTGATTAAATTGATCCCACTCTTGCTCCAAACTATCGCCTTTGGTCTCTGAACCGATTTCTGTGGTTGGGGTGATTATCACTTGCTTTTCAACCGACTTCTTGTTGGACTCGGCTATGTTATCAACATCTTGGGACTTCCTTATGTTTTGTGTCTTCTCAGTGCTTACTTGAGAGTCTATTTGAGATCTAGGGCCTCTGCTCTCAACAGTGATGCTTGGAGTAGTCGTATCCTTGGGTTTTAATAGATGCATTGAGATCACCTGGAGCCTCTCATCTCTGAATTCCTAAAATCTTTGGAAATATTCAGGTTCGAGATTTGCTTTTTCCCATTCGAAAGCTTGTTCGAAGGATACAACTGACTGTAACAAATCCTCAAAATGATTATCATCATGATTGTATGGCTTGAGTTTAACTCTAGTAGTGACATTGTATGCCACTTTGTTTGGATAAAATTGCCTCTTAGGCAATGTATGAAGCCAGAGGACTTCCATATGTGTTGATTCCTTAGTGGCATGACCAAAATTGGCTAAAGAAAAAGGACCGCGTTTGATAGGGAAAATGGTCCATAATGACTTCTTGTAGTCTTTTAGAATTTTACTCGGGCCCTTTCCCACAATTTGGTAGGCAATCTCTCTTGCTAATAACTTATCGAAGACATAAAGAGGAAGGACGTGTGGATCAGATGTGCTACCAAAAACCCTAATATAAGTGAACTATTCTTCAATAAAATACTTGTCAATAGTAAGCAGGTCTGCTGCAGCTTCTCGGGAAAACCTAGGGGCTTTTTTTTATATTGAAAATCATTTGATTTAGGGGTAATGCAACAACATGGACTATCTTATAGAAATGAGTTATGTAATGTGACTCTCATATTTGTTTATGACTAAGATGGATGGGGCAAGGATCTTGTAAGGTTCATTTCCAACCCATGGTTGGAAATGTTGTACAAAAACAGATAACATCCATAATGTAGGCACTAAAATAGAAGGGAGGGAGGTTACCTGAGAAAGAGGCTTTCTTCTGTTGATATTCAGTTATGGTGGTGGCTAGGTTGTCAGAAATGATGGAATGCCAATTCATGATATGGTAATTAACACAGGCATCAATCGGAGGAATCTATTCAATTGAAAACTTAGTATTATTGGGTATCCCATACAATCTACATAACATGGTTGTTGCATAGTTGTAGGGGTTTTCCAAAGAGGTTACAACATACGTACTCGATTTTTCATACTTGAATTTGTTGTCCAACACCCTCCAACCCTAAATTAACTTGAAGGGGTCTGGATTCTTCTTTGCGAAGTTAGCCACAAATGTACCATCGTAGATATCCTGGGGATCAATTATGTGGTACATCTTCTTGAAATCCTCTGCTCTGAATGACCCAATGAGTTCTATCTTTGAATTATTGAATTGCCTATCTTCAATTATAAGGTTTTCAATCACCCACCTGATCATGTCTGTATAGGGGATGATTTTAGCCCTTGCTCCTATCCTATGAAGGAATGAACAAGAAGCATCTCTACATTGGAGTTCTGAAGACCTTTTGGAATCACTTGTTGCTCTCGTAACATGATTTTAGGATGCTCATCCTCCAGCCTATTGTAAATTACTTCCCAAGATGTTGAGCCTTCGACAACATCACAAACTGTATCAACAAACATAGGAGCTATCTCTGTAAACTCAGCTTCAACAATGGTTTGTTTGCTTTTATTTTGTATCACCTTTCTAAGGGACATGTCTTTTATTACTTTCCTGAGATAGACAAGATATATCAATGCAGAAGATATCCAGCAATTAAGATTGAAAACTTCTGTGAAATGACTTTGGATCATGAGAAAGGTTTAATGAGATACTCGATTATAACTACCCATAACCAGGAAAATGATTATCCTTCCTTGAGCCGCTAAATATTTAATAACCTATCAACTCATTTTTTTAGCATTTAAAACGTAATTATTCCACAGGTTTTACCGGACTTAATCACGCCTTGTGGTCTTAAAAAGGATACAGTATAGCATTACTGGATATCTTAAGCAAAATGTGATTGTGAAATCGTAATATCACATTTCTCTAATTGTTTGTGGTTTTTCTAATGGCATGGTCCAATTCCTTGTGAATTATGCAAAGTGTGAAAAGCAATTGTGAAATGGCTAGGTGATGTTATGGCAGCAGGAGACCTAATCGCATATTGCATTTTTTGTAACGGTTTTTAACATGGTCATGCGGAAAAGTGCGATTGCGATATGGGTTTCATCCTTAGTTATTTTTCTTGGTTTCTCTAGGAATTTTCTTAGAGTTAGGGTTTTAATTTCCTAGCCTAGAAATTTAAAAGGGTCCCTATTTACGCTTCTAAGCCTAGCTATTGTTTTTTTTATAAATTGGGGCGGGGGTGGGGTGTTGTTTCGTAGTACAACTCCAGGATATATTAATATTGAAACATTTTGTTTAGAAATTTTACCTTGAACTTCAACCATTGTTTATCGATGGTCTGCATGTATTCCATCTAATGTTGCACTAATCCTTGGAATGTTGCAGACAATGTCATTAACAATTGAAACTTCCTGCAGGTGATTCATTATCCCTTGTTTGTTTGCTAGATTTTGTGGGCAATATTTCCACAAGTGGTTTTCATTACAACCCCAACATTTAATGGTTGTTTTGGTTACATCTGCAAAATTTGTATTCCCTGCTTTAGTTCCCTATCCAATTTTTTTTCCAAAGTTATTTGGTTGGTTTACACTTCTGCTATAATTTTCTCCTTGGTTACTTTTGGAAATATTTGCAAAAGTTGGTTTCTTGAACCCTTTTTCTTAGTGTTGAATTTCTGATGCTTTTGGCTACCCAACCTTTTAACTTATCACTTTTCTTCTGATTATGAAAAAAACACAACTTTGATTTTCTTATGGTTTTGTCCATAGTTTTTGGGTTATCGAACTTTATTATTTCTCTATATGAGAAAGGTAAACAACTAAAAAATATTTGTATTTTAGCCTTCGCCTCCTTCAAGTAAGGTACATACCTTAGCAAATTCATAAACTTATTGACAAATTCATCCATAGTAGATTATCCCAAACTTAACTCGTGAAACTCTATAGATTTTTCATCAAAGTACCTTTTAGTTAGATATTTCTTCTTGAATTCTTTTTTAAAGAGTTTCCAGGTCATATTTTTACTTCTGATTCTTGTAAAAACTTTGTTCTCTTCCCCACCATAAAGTCGCCTTACTAGTCAATTGATAAGTCACCAATATTGATTTCAAATTATTTGGATAGTTGTAGACTTCAAAATATTTATGCATGTTAAGGAGCCATGCCTACACTCCGTCTTCAGTTTCACCATTAAAAATTGGGAGGCCTAATCTTCTTAAATTCTCCTTGTAGCTGAGATGTGATCCTCTTCTTTCTAAATGTTGAGGTGCTACTTTTATATTTTTGTTCTCCTTTCTCTTTAAATTCATGAGACTCATATTCACTGGAAATTTTAGAATCAATAGTATCCATTGATTGACTCCTAATTGTCTTCTTATGATTTTATTTCATTTTCCTATTGTCTTTATCTTCTTCCAATTTCCTCGACAAATAACCATTAATTTCTTCATGTTCTTCTTTACCTTTGGTCAACCATTCTTGATTAGCCTTTATGCAATCTAAGTCTGCCTTCAAGCTACGTATTGCTTGCAATAACTTAGATTCTTGATTTTTTGCATTACTGGTTCCTCCACCCATCATTCTTCATTCAATATCCAGTTCTTCACCACCTCTTTGTGACCCTATGGAACCTTGTTCATTAAATTCTTCAACCACTTCAAACGTATAACAATCCTTTGACAATATGATAATGTTAGGCCCCTATCCTACTAGTGTAACCCCTTATTGTTATTAGTACAACCCACTTATTATATTGATGTACCCATAT
>APFE030553510.1:48704-59585 GCA_000404065.3 Pinus taeda
TTGTTAATAAAATCATAAGAAATTTTTAAACTTTATTATCTTATAAATACCCACAATAATATTAGTGACTCATAAAAATTAAATCTATCATTATAGTTAATGCAAAAAAATTCAATTAATAAAATATGCAAACTAGAGTATTCCCTTATATCATTTACATAGTTTCAAATACTTAAATTTAAATATATAATTTTACTTGAATAATAAGTAATTTTACTAGGAATAATAAGTATGATAAAATATTAATAAAAAGATAAAATGATAATTATTTCATGGACAACCGGAAATAAGTTGTTGTGTTATGAAAATAATTTAATTTTTTAATTAATAATGTTTATTTTCTACTTTAAAAATAAACATATTTTATATTATAAATATAAATTTCTATAATATATATTCCCAATAATCAATTTTTCTTGGCCTATGTTTCATAATTATTTACACTACACTTAATATTTTTTTATTTTTTCTACTTTGAAGTGGAATTGTATGAACAGACATGGGTTACCATGGGCTTCCCTCTTTCCATAGTTGTTGCTAATATTTTTGTGGAAGACTTTGAATCATTTTTGGTCTTGATTATCTCTTACCCAAGCTATGGATGAAATTTGTGGATGACACCAGTGTCAGTTCGTCTCATGGCCAAGAAGAATTAGATCTTTTTTTCCAGCATCTCAATAATCAATCTTTCTCCATAATGTTTACTATGGAATAGGAAATTGATGGGTGCCTGCCTTTCCTTGATGTTCTTATTTCAAAGAATGATAACGGTTCTTTATCCCATCAGTTCTTTCGAAAGAAACTCATACTCAGCATTATCTTCATTCCGACTCCCATCATTTCCCTGGTCAAAAGTTGGGTGTTCTCAACAGAGTAGCTACTCGTGCGTTGAGAATCTCTGATGAAAAGTCCCTTGACAAATAGAAATATCATCTCTTTAATGTTTTTGTCAACAATGGATATAGTAGGCACCAAGGTCTGAAAGCCTTCCTTAAAGCTAGCAAAGGTGCCAAGGTCAAACAAGACCCTAAAGATCGGTTCTTAGGGGTTCATCTCCCTTTCATCCAAGGGACCACTAACAAGATTGCGGGAATCCTTAGGAAACATAATGTTCACTCAATCTTTAGACCCCTTAACACCATTCATAGTTCCCTAAGATCTGTTAAAGACCCTATTGACCCCAAGGACATGAAAGGTGTTATGTTATCCCTTACTCCCATGGGACCCTCTATGTGGGTGAAATAGGCCGCTTTATTAATCAAACGATTCATGAGCACATCACTGACATAAAAAATGAGACGAATCGGTCTTTAGTCCTGGCTGAACACGCGAAGAAGAATAAGCGTCATATATGTACTGAGGAGGCCCAGGTTATTGCGAAGATTGTTCCTCTTCATCATCGGAAATTTAGGGAGGTCATTGAAATTGAAAGAAGGCCAAGCAATCTCAATAGAGATGATGGCTAGAAGATTAGGAGTTGTTGGATGCTCGCCCTTTCCCCTTAGGTTCTCTTGCCGCGCCACTTCCCCTTGTTTGGTTCCATTTTGGTCTTTTTCTATCTGGTTTTTACTTCGTCGTCTTCGGGATTGTTTAATTTCCCCTTTATTCCCTTTGCTAGTGCTTTGATTTTTCCTTTGATTCTCATTATCTTTTTATCTAATTAATATTATTAATATTTTATCCTTATTAGTTCGCTTACATTTCATTTTCAAAGAAAATCATTTTATTAGGTTTAATTTCCTAGTTTTAGTTCTAATATAGTTTTATACTTTACCTGGTTTTTATTATTTGTGATAAATATAAAATTTGAATATAGACTTATTAACTAATTAGTGAGTTAATTAATAAACATCTAGGATTACTCCCTATTTACCCCATGATACCTTTAATAAAAATTATTAAATATTAATATCAATGTTAGCTAATTATTTTTAAACAATTTATCCCATAAATCTTCATAGAATTTACTTTTATTACTTATGTAGTTACATATATAGTGAAAATAGATAAATTAATGAACTTAGAATCATATGAACTAATTAACTAACTAGTTATTATTTTTATAATAGTCCTATAATAATACAAATCTCTGGGTAGTTTTAAAGTATTAAAGAGGATATTAAAATATTTAGGTTTTAAGTCTAAGTTTATTAAAACAATTTAGTTAATTATAAACAAATATATTTGTTACAAATAAAAATTAATAATGAATTGATTTAACAAATTAACTATTTAATTAATTAATTGAAGAATTATTATTCATTTTCTTGTCCCTTGGTCCAGTCTATTGTAGATGTTTCCCAGTCCTTTGTAATCATTTCCTTAGTCAAAAGTAGCTATTTTTATAGCCGTTGAATGATTGATATCTCTATTTAACTTGTTGCCATGCTTTGATTCTTCAGCTAGTCCTAACAATAAACCACACTTGTTTGTTCAAAATGTATCGACAAATGAATTTCGATACAAGTATTGCCAAAAACCATCTTAATAAAGTTGATATAGATCACAAAAGCCTACATTCAAAAATATGATAATAAACTCTTTTTCACCTAATAAACCTAGATATATAACATTTTATTTCTACATTTCTATATGTATCATAGAACTTTAGATATATAACATTTTATTTCTACATTTCTATATGTATCATAGAACTTTAGTGGGAAGAAAACATCGAGGGGACAAACTCTAAGCGTGTCAAAATCAGCGCAACATCCTACTCATGTGGATAGGTTATTTTATTATTTTACAACTATGTACCATAAAACCCTATACTCAATTCTACAAGGCAGAGTGTCCACCACAATCAAAGGTGACAATCAGTCGATTCCACGCCGTCACTGTCCATGGGGATGACATACAGCGGCGCTACTATAGACATCTCCATTATTGTTCAATGATAGTAGAAATTCCACGCCGTCACTGTCCATGGGATGACATACAGCAGCGTTACTATAGACATCCTCATTATTGAGACGCTGAATTCGGATGATGCACAGTGTTTTTTATTCTTTTGTCGACGTTTCAAGCCTATACCAAGTCCTGATGATGAGTCTTGGTATAGGCTCGAAACGTCGACAAAAAAATAAAAAACACTGTAAATCATCCGAATTCAGCTTCTCAAAAACCACTCCACAAAAACCTACAAACTAAAATCTCCATTATTATTCAATAACAATAAAACACCCCATACGGCGTGCCATTATCAACATTTCTAATTATCAACATTTCTATTATTGTTCAATGACAGCGGAACACCCCATACGGATACACAAAGCGATGGCAGGCAAAAGTCGGTTTGTCTGAAGGGCCAGATTTACGTAGAGAATTGGCAGTATAGTGACGAGATGAAATGGATTATTAGACCAATAATTAAAAAATTTGTATTCATTTTTTTATTAAACAATCATTCCTGTTAGTAAATATTTATAATGTTAAATGGTTTTATAATTATTTTTCATTTTACAACTCCATACTATTAATTTTATAAACTAAATTATATTAATTTAATAATTTGTATAATGAATTAAGTTGATGTGAAAATAAATCAATAAATTTACAGAAGCAAGTTAATCAATATTTGAAATTTTATCTATAATTTTAAAAAGATAAGAAAAATATCATTTATAATTATTATATAAAATTTGATTTTTTTTATTAAATATAAATTAAATATATTAAAACTAAAAAAAAATATTATACTAAAATATTAGCATTATAAAAAATATTTTTTTTTCACCATTTTAACAATTAATCTAATTTCATAAATAGAATGTGAAATTCACGGAAATTTCTATTTTTTCAGAGGCTATTATGTCAAAGAGATGATGGTTCTTTCTCTCACTAGATTTTCAAAAGGAAACTTACACTAAACTATATCTTTATCTTCATACAATTTCACATAATTTCCTTGGTCAAAACCTAAACCACCTCAATGATGAAAAAAACCATGTCCTTACTGTTTTTAATAAGAATGGTTATAGTAGGGGCTAATGCCTTAAAGTCTTTCTTAATGCTCAAAAATGTCCTAGGATTAGAAAAGATCTTAAAGATCACTTTTCAGGGATGAATTTTCTATCTATCCAATGAACCACTAACAAGATTGCAAAGATCCTAAAGAAGCATAAGGTTCCTACGGTATTTTGGCCCCTATATACTATCTGAAGCTCCCTAAGTTGGGTGGAGGACCTTGTAAACCCTAAATATGGGAAAGGTGTTTATGGTCATCCCTTGCTCACCGTGCAAACCCCAAACATGAGAAACATGTTTACATAGAGGATTTATGTTTAGGTAGACGATTCATGAGCACATAGCTGATATCAAACATGGAAGGTCCTGCTGCTCCACTTTGGCAGAACATGTCGAAAAGAAAAAGCATCACATTTGCATTGATGAAACCAAGATCATTGCAAGGATTGACCATTTTCATCACTTAAGTTTAGGGAGGCATTGGAAATTAAAATGAGGCCCATCAATTAAGATAGAGAAAATAGTTGAACTATTAGTAACTGTTGGATTTGTTGCTTGTCTCTTTAAGTTTTTGTTTATTTATTTATTTTAATAAGAATTTCTCTAATAATTTATTTGATATTTATTTCCTATTCATAAATTTTTTTACCATATTAATTTTTTTGGTTTTTCCATATTTTTTCCATTTGATTAAATAATAAAATTGAGCTAATTCATTAGCTTGATTTATATTTATATTTTATTTATTTTGTTTTTTCATTTCTTATTACTATTTATAATTTTAATGTTTAAAATAATTACGTTTGAACTTATTATTACTTCAATTTGTTTTGATTAAAATAATATTAATAATAAAATTAATTTTATCCTATATTTACAACTAATTTCCAAGTATTACTACTTGATTTAAATTAATAATTTGTTTATTAATTAATGATAATTTTTTAGTCAAAATTAGTTGTTATATTTTAACAGTTAGAAAACATTTCTCTTCATCGATTTAATCTAACACCATGATCTAGTTCTTCATTTTATCGTGAAGATGAAGGAGACTAACGAGACTAGATAGGTTAGAAAACATTTATCTTCATCTATTTAATCTAAAGCAGTTCTTCATCTTATCGTGAAAAATAAACGAGACTAGATAGTTCAAAACACTTCCACTTAAATTTTTTAAGTGATTTTTACCCAAAAAAAAACAAAAAAACAAAAAAACAAAAAAATCTAGATGTTTCAAAACACTTCCATTTGGTGATTTTTACCCAAAAAAAAAAACAAAAAACAAAACAAAACAAAACAAAACACTCTCCACACTTATAAATTACAAAAACCTGAATTCAGATATTAAAGTAAATATTATTGCCTATTATAAATTATTAATAATTTAAATAATTTATAAAATAAATAAGTTTTATGTTAAAAAGCTAAAAATATAAATATATTGAACGATAAAGAATTTTCCAAACTATATTTAGAAGGATTAGAAGGATGATATTTACGGCGAGCAAAACAGTTTGCGGGTTTGCTGTAAATATCATTGTTCAAATTTTTTAAAATATTTAAACCTGGGAGAACCGAATGAATGACACAAGTGAATGAGAAATCTGAAAACCAAGAATGGAGGAACTGTGACCCCTGCGCTCTTCTTCACCCTTTTCTATTAATACTTTCAATCTATGTATTTATAACAAATAAAAACATAAAAAACTGAGATGGGAAAGCCTACACTGTTACTGTGCTACAGAATAAATCTACTTCAAAAACTATTAAAAACGTATTTTTCGATAAATATAACGAACTTTCCATCAGTAAAACTGTGACATAGCAGATTCGAACACCTTAAGATCAATTATAGACAATATATCATTTTGATCCATACAAATAGTTGTATTTAGCACATCCGAGGCACGAATTTAGCCAATTTTCCATCAGCAAAATTGTGCGACACCAACAGATTCAAACAACATCAAGATCAATTATAGTCGCTGTTTCATTTCCATCTATGCAAATAGTTTTATTGAGAATGTACAAGTTACAAACAATAATACAATAATAGTGATTTTACGCCGATATGCGTTTTCTCAGCGGTGTTGGTGTGTGCAGTCGCTATTCACCCCAACCAATGGCAGACTGTTATTTTCGTCTTCCTTTCCCATTTAAAATATTACAAGTGACCCCCCTGGTTTGTTATCCATTGTATCTTCGACATCGACATGTGGCTCCCTTGCTCTATTGTCCATTGGATCTTCGACATTGAGCTTACAAGATTTTTGCAGAGTATCAGCTTTAAAGATCCAGCGACGAAGCATGATTCAGGTAGATTAATTTAGTCATGGATGGGTAAAAGTTGCTTGAATCTATATAGAAGTTTGAAGTTTACAGATCTGTTTCTCAGCGTATACTTTTCTTTTTCCAGAGAAACTCGTACCTAATTATTGACAAGCGTCGACCTTTCGCAATGTGGTTCTATTGCTTCCACCTCTGCGATTCAACCATGACGTTTTGATGGAATTTCAGGAATTTTTGAGGAGTGTTCAATGCGAAGTTTGATGTAGTGGATAGTAGATTGTTTCTTGTCACCTCTGTTGGTATTTGATAATTAATTAATGTAAATTTGGGTAAATTGTATTAGTTATTCACAAGTAACTGTATAGTTTTCAGTTATATATTTAACTGCTCAACCAACAAATGGTATCAGAGCAAATGAGTTGAGTTAATGAAAGGCTGCAAAAGAAAAGGTGAAAGAGCCGCTGCGTGGTATGGCTAGCTGGGTCATTTGTTTAGGTGGAAGCATTGTTGCGTGTTAAAGACCAGAAGGAGTGAGGAGGATTCTACGCTGCCAAACCAGCGTGTTGCGTATAAACCTGAGCCTTCAACCTACTTAGAGGCCCATTGCTTGTCCAGAACCAGAGCAAGGTGGAGCAACCACTGCCCCGTCAAGGAGGACTCCATGCTGGTCGAAGAAGTTGCTCTCTGCGCTTTGCGTCTTGCTGGCCCAGAAACCCATCGAATCCATCTACGTGCTAATTCACCAAAACTGCGTGCTGGCCAAGGAAGCCCTCTGGCCCGGTGCTTGTCAAGCAGAACTGCCTGCATGTGAAGGGAACATCGTTTCTGCATAGAGAGTTTGCTGCTGCAGCTATTCGGGAAGAAGGCTTTGTGTCAATCCTTCGGGGAAGATCCATGTAATTGTTTTTTAAGGTGAAATAATTTGAAAGCAATTTTTTCTAGAATTTTTTTTGGACTGACAAAAGAAACAGTGGAAATTTTTAGAAAAATTTGTTAAAATTGATGGGAGAAGAGTAGTGTTTCATTAATTTGAAGGAAAGAAAAACAAATTTGGTTTCTTTGTTGGAAAAGGGGGCATTTTTTTTTTAAATAATAGAATCCAGAAAATTGAAATAAGTTTTTGTTTTTCTAAGGGAGTTTGAGAAATTTGGTTTAATTTAGATTTCTGAATAAGGGAAACCAAAAATAAATTTTAGTTGAAAAATAAGAAATCATAGGAGGAAGAAAAGAAATGGCTAAAATGACAAATGCAAAGTTCGAGGTGAAGAAATTTATTGGCCAAAACAACTTTGTTCTTTGGAAACTGAAAGTTAGAGATTTGTTGGTGTAACAAGGGTTGTACAAAACTTTGCACAAAACTTTGGACGGGACAAATAAGATACCAGCTAGCATGAAAGATTCGGACGGAAAGAACTTGGATGCCCGAGCTCTCAGTACCATTAGGTTATGCCTCGCAGATGAAGTTCTCTTCAACATTGTTGAAAATAGTACAACTTCAGGCTTATGGAAAAAACTAAAAAAACTATATATGACAAAGTCGTTAACCAACAAAATTTATTTGAAATGACAATTGCACAGTTTTCAAAGGAAGGATAGTTCAAAAGTTTCAGAGTATTTAAATGTTTTTAATACACTTATATGCCAATTATTAGATATGGAAGTTAAAATTCAGGAAGAAGACAAAGCTATAACCTTGTTGTGTGATCTTCCCAAGTCATAGGACCACTTTGTAACTTCAATCAGTTTGAGCATCGCTGATTCTTTGAAATTTGAATCAGTTGTGGGAGTTTTTTTGTCTAAAGAAGTATGAAGGAAATCCAATACTGAAAAAACAACACCAAAAGCCATGATAGCTAGAGGATGGTCAAAGGAAAGAGGAGAAAAAACATGGGGGTCTTCCAGATCTAAATCAAAGGGAAGGAAGTGTAAGGCACAATGTTGGCATTGCAACAACATTGGACACCTTAAGAAAGACTGTTGGAAATGAAAAGAGTCTGATAACCCGAAGAAGAAAGCAAATCAGGTTGATTTTGGTATGATATAAGAAATTTTATTCGTTGAATAATTATGTATGATAGATGAAACTTTACCTGTATGTAATGTCTCTCAGGGTTTTGAAAGTTGGCTGCTAGACTTTGATGCTTCTTAGCGCATGTGTCCATACAGAAATTGGTTTACTTTATATGAAGATGTAAATGGTAGTTTTGTGTTTATGGGTAATAATGTATCATGTCAGACTATTGGGATGGGAAATATCAGGATTAAAATGTATAATAACACAGTTAGAACATTAACTAGTGTTAGACATGTACCTCAATTGAAGGAAAATTTGATTTCTTTGGGAGTGTTGGATTCGGATGGTTATAACTTTAGAGGTCATAATAGAGTGTTGAAAGTCTGTAAAGGCACCCTAGTTGTTATGAAAGCAGAAAATGTTAGAAATTTTTATAGATTCAAACGAAATACGTAGGTCAGTGAAGCAGCGATTATGTCAGAAAAAGAAGAAGAAGGTACTCACCTATGGTATCAACAATTGGGTCACATGAGCGAGAAAGGTCTTCAAATACTAATGAAATGTAAATCTCTTCCCGATCTGAAATCTTTGAAGTTGGATTTCTGTAAACATTGTGTGTATGGAAAACAGTGTAAACAAAGATTTAAAACTGGAAATCATAATAGTAAAGATATTTTAGACTATATTCATTCTGATCTATGGGGCCCATCTCCTGTTGTATCACATGGAGGTTCTCTATATTTTTTAACGTTTATTGATTATTTTTCTCATAAAGTTTGAATCTTTATGCTGAAAAATAAAGCTGATGGATTCAATATATTTAAACAATTTAAAGAAATGGTAAAGAAAAGAACAGGCAAATCGATTAAATGTTTAAGAACTGACAATGGTGGTGAATTTAATTCAATAGAATTTAAACAATACTGTAAGGATGAAGGAATTGTTAGGCACAAAACTGTTGTTTATACTCCTCAGCGAAATGGTGTTGCTGAACATATGAATAAGACTTTTATGGAAAGAGCCAGAAGCATAATTAGCGATGCTAACTTGCAAAAAGAGTTGTGGGCAAAAGTAGTATCCACTGCTTGTTATTTAGTTAACAGATCACCTTCAGTAGCAATTAATTGTAACATTCCTGAAGAAGTTTGGTCAGGTCAGTCTTGTGGTTATTCAAATTTAAGGATATTTAGTTGTGATGCTTATGCTCTTATTCATAAAAATCAACATTCAAAATTAGATCCAAAATCGAAATGTTATGTCTTTCTTGGGTATGACTATGCGGTGAAAGGACACAGGTTGTGGGATCCTACATCGTAGAAGATAGCCATTAGTAGAGATGTAACATTTGATGAATATTATTTTTTAAAATGAAATGTCGAAAGAATTAAACAGGAACAAGTATCACCAAATCAACAAATTCAGTTGTAGGCTAGATCTTTTAGTGACAATCAAAAGGAAGAAGAGACTTTTGGAGAAAAAGGAGTTGAAGATACAAAGGAAGCTATTGAAGCTTCTTAACCAGTTCAGCAACCAGTCACTCAAGAAAGTCTACAAGGGAAAGAAAAACTCCCAAAAGGTGTGAAGATTCGGCTTCATCGTTTTTTTGATACGGATAATGAAAAATGGAAAACGTCTATGCAAGAAGAAATGGATTCCTTAGCCAAAAAAAATACGTGGGATCTTGTAGAACTCCCTGAAGGGAGAAGTGTTGGACACAAATGGGTTTTCAAATTGAAACAGAAAGTTGATGGAAGTATCGAAAGGTATAAAGCGAGACTAGTAGCAAAAGGGTACTCTCAGGTTGAAGGTATCAACTTTCATGAGATCTTTTCACCAGTTGTAAAACTTGTGTCTATTCATATTGTGTTGGCACTAACTGCATTACTTAACCTTGAGTTAGAATAGTTAGATGTTAAAATAGTTTTTCTACATGGTGATTTGAATGAAGAGTTGTATATGGAACAACCAGATGTTTTTGTACAAGGTCACAACAGAAGATTAGTTTGCAAGCTTAAGGAAATTATTGTATGGTCTGAGGTAGTCTCCCAGACAATGGTACAAGAAGTTTGACTCCTTCATGGTGAGCAAGAAATTTATTAGAAGTGAGTATATCATTTTGTATACTTCAAAAGTTTCAATGGCATATTCATTATCTTAGCTTTGTATGTTGACAATTTGCTTATTGCAAGCAAAAGAATGGAGAGATGAACAGGTTAAAGACTCATCTCTCTAAGACATTTGATATGAAGGATCTTGGAGCAGTAAACATATCTTGGGCATGGTTATCACAACCAAAGTATGTGGAGAAAGTACTTGAAAAGTTCTGTATGAACAATGTGAAACCTGTTAATGTTCCATTAGCTTCTCATTTTAAGCTTTCTTCGATTTTGAGTACTAAAACTGATGAAGAAAAACAATATATGTCTCATGTACCATATGCAAATGTTGTAGGCAACTTAATGTATGCGACGATATCTACAAGACCTGACATTTCACATGCAGTTGGAGTTGTTAGTAGGGTCATGGAAAATTCAGGTGAAGAACATTGGCGAGGAGTCAAATGGGTGCTTCAATATCTAGGAGGCACAAGTGACCATTGCATCATCTTT